>JTDE01005124.1:12382-50066 GCA_014338405.1 Paragonimus skrjabini miyazakii
CTCGGTTGTTTGTTTGCGAGGTGTAGGCGCCTTGATGTATGTTTGGATGTAGACGTAGCTATTTTTAGGGGTTAGATCCCCTACCCTCTCCCTTTTTTTCTCTCTTCCTAAACAGGGTTTGTTTCTTCTTCTTCTTCATGGTTGTGTGGCAGTTAAGCATCAGTGTGAATCACTGATTTATTGCTGTCTATGATGGTGATGATGATGATGACTGTGTGATAAATGGTTTGCCTGTTCTTTCCGTATTCCACTCTGAATTTTGTTTTTCATCATTATCCTCTCTAGAATGCACTAACATGCACTCATATACTGAAATGCTTTTTGTATTCCATTTTGGATATCTTCTCAGTTTCGATTTTGTTATTGCAGTCTCTCTCTTTGTTTATTTCCCAAAAGATAAGGGTTTCTTTTTCGTGCTAGCAGATTAATTGACCAACTAGCATTGGCCGGCTGGACACAAAGGCCTCACTCACACACTTACTGGTCATATTCCCTCAGGTTTACACTGGATATGTGGTGTGTGGGTGAAACCGCTAATGGTGCAGCGCAAGCCACTTGCAATGATAGTTAAATCACAGGCGTCCTTTGGCTTTGGTCATTGTAACAGGCTAATCCGTTTCGTATGCCACCAACCATATGAGCTGCATGGGCCCTGGATTCTAAGGGCTACTTTAGCTCGCTCGTCTTTGTTATTCCCCTTCTCTCACTCTCTTATTCATCACAGGTGCGGCTTATAGTCTTCATATGCCGTCCTGCTATGTATTGTTTATAAGAAATTTTGTGGATTTTTACACCAACTATCGTTTAACCAGTGCTACTGTTGTAGCGGTCTCGAAGACGAGTATCCGAACTCGCGCCTCTTTCCTCATGATCGAGAAGCAGGTCATTTACAAGTCAAAACTTTCTTGGATCTACAAAAAATCCATTGAACCCATTAAACTTCTCCAAGCAACGGTTCTTTTCGCATATGGTTATTAGCCGCTGAAACATTCTTCTTTCTGAAGCCATTAGTTGCATTTGTAGATATCGTTTTAAAACGTCACTAGATCCTCATTCAACTGAACCGCTGATGTACTTCTGTCTTTGATGATAATGATGAAACATAGTTGTAATTTTACTCTGTTCTCGACACTTGTAGCAAGGTCGATGCTACACCCTGTTTTCAGTGGCTGTCTTTCCGGTCAGTGGACGCCCGCTTGCTACCGAATAAGAAAACCCGACTGCATCCGGGCGCCGTAGGTCTTTAGCTTAGAGCCTGCGTCTAAATCGCGGAAATCTGAAGAAATGCGTTTTACTGTGGTCCACTAACAATTCGGAATGGTTTCCCTTAAGAGCAGTTGAGCTGTGGTCTTAATAGAGAGCGAACTAAAGGAACGTGACAAGGTTTGGGGACAAACTTTATGTATGCGGTTCGCCGGAACTACATTTCTAACCATATTTCGAAATATGAGTGATTGGATATGTCCTAGTTAGGGACGAACGGTAGCAACCAAGAAAATAAAGGAATAACCTGAGGCAGGTTCTAGCTCACTCGGTGGCACTTATGAACGCATCAAACGAAAAGTTCGTAGATGTAACTCAGTGTTCTACCATGTTGTTGACACGGTTTCGGCTTTCGGTTATGCAATTCATGTGAGGGTATTGTGAGGTATCTTGTTCATGGTTGTTTTTGCTGTCTACTTTCTTAGTATTCTCTCTGTAACCCCACTTTTGATGAGTGCTGTCTGTTGGTGTTCCCACGTTATACAAAGTTGGTCCACTTATACGACCGGTAGCCGAATCTAGAACACCCGGCTTGCCTGTTATAGAAACAGTTGTAAAATAGTTGAACTTGACGCTTTGGGTTTCTCCCTGGTCATGGTTGCATTGATCACATCTTCACACTCCACTAAGTGCTCGAGCTCTGCCATTCATTTAGAACGCTGACTGTTGATATCCTTTTATAACTCAGAAAGTCTTTTGATTCAGTCAACGTAGTTGCATTTCAGAAATGTTTCTAGGAAAGATGTGCCGATAATGTAGGAAGTAATTCACTGTCAAGTCTCAGGCCGGGTTGCGGCCTGCGCCAACGCATTGTCGACCCTCATGGTGTCAAGTGGTGTGCGACAAAGTTGTCCGGCTTATATTTTCCTTTTCACTGTCGTAGTTGATGAAATCCCAAAGTGCGTCTGACAGACTGCCAGTGTGATGACGCGCAAATACTCCTGGGTTTTCTTCTTCTAAACATAAAATATGTAGACGACATTCCTCTAATCTGTGAAGATTCAGGTGAAACGGTACATTTCAGGTGACTTAAAGGCTTCATTTCGTAAGTTTGACATGGCCTTTGCACTTTCTAAGCATGGGGTGCTGTTGAAGGTTGACTGGATTCCGCACCAACTCTCGTCCATGGTGGTTAGCCGTTAAAGGTAGGTTCACATACTTTGGGCGCTGCATTACTACCCATCTAGTGAGATCGCGGGTCTCGTAGATAAGGCTCGAATGGCGGTTATCAACTCTGTGGTGCTGGCATGATTTGTCTTTTAGTGAAGGGCAGAGTGTTTTACACCACGCTACGAACAGTCTTATGCGACTATGAAATCCGGCTTATACACTCAAAGTATGTTCACAAAATGTCCGTTTGTAACCATCGTCTCCTGTTCCTTAGCTGCGTATAATGGGAACATCGTATCAGCAGTGTAGAAGTTCGTCGGTGTGTCTTCTGGATAGATAAACTGTTGATCGCCGATCGTAGTGATCTTACTTCACAGGTTTCGTTGATTTGGTCACATCTTTCTAATGTCAACGCACTCCTTATCACACTCTGCTCTGTTTGCGAGTGGTGAGTTGGGATGGGGACAACAGTCTATTAACCAGCGTATGACGGGTTTGTGGCATGAAATTTCTGACTGAAACTTGCTGAAGTAGGACCTTCCTGGTTCCCATCCTGTAGTCCAAAGGACAATGATCGCCTATGGTTTAGGATGCTGATATTAGCAAAGAGTAAAAGACAATGGCGCTTGTGTTAGGAATCGGCATATGCACTGCTCGGTTGTTTTTTCAGCATTTCCATCTTTCTGTTTTATCTTACACTATCCATCTTTTTGTTTTCCTGTATTGTTGCATGTTTTTTACTTAATGCAATCTTCCCGTGTTACACGTATCATACCACGAACCAACATGTTTTCTTTCATACTCGTGAAAGGACAACCAGTGGAGATCCGCTGTAGTGAATTTGGTTAACCGAACATTCATTCACATGCACACGAATTCTCCAATCCTTCTACGGGGTTCTACGCTGTTCAAATATACTAGTTCGGTTGCTTATTCTGATCATGGAAAAAAATGAAATGGAAGGTATGCAGCAGGTGGCGATGACAACTATAATTGGTCTTCCGAATTGTAGTGGACAAGTGGGTATACACTAGACCCTCGTCCACTAACAATTGAAAACGCCTTTCCTGATGGGCAATCGAAACGTAGCCCCAACGTGTATCGAACTAGAGAACACAGCGGAGTTTGGAAACAAACCGTATATTTCCAACAATGTTTGGAAATGTGATAAGTAGTTAGCTCTAGCCTAGTCTGGGACTAACGGCAGCAACCAAGAGGAGATAGGACAGAAGCGCGAGATGGGCTACAGCCCACTTGGCGGCACTCAAAAGTGTGCCAAGCGAAAAGTGTGTGGAACCTTCGAATGCGTTAAACAACACTCGAAAAGGTTCGGGTTAAACGACCTTGGAGAATGGAATAATAACTGGGTCGTTAGGAAAAGAGCAAGCATTCGCTGCGTGCAATTAGTTTCACGACTGAAGAAAGTGGCACTGAGTTCGTATCAGGCCACCTATAGAAGGCGTACATATGATCATGCGTACAAAACAAACAAGCTGGAAAACACGGTTGCAGTCGGGATCCTTAGAAAAGCCACACGATCGCTGATCACTACAGAATGTAGCATACTGGTCTCTTTCTGAAATCTGTGATATTTTGCCCACTGCAATCAGAGATATAGCAATGTATTTCTTACTCGTTCTTGCTTGAAGTGCTTGCAGGGGATCTGGGCATGTTGGCGGATTTAAATGGGCTGCGAAATCTCGGCGGAGTACTGTATAACTTATGGCCTCAAACGTATATTACGCTGAACCTTTTCCTGTCAGAGCGTAGTAATTCATTAATGTGGCCCACCACCGATCATCGTCAGTACCTCGTTGTTAGACTTTTAACTGCATGACAGAAGTGGATTATGATCGACCCACTTTGTTGTTTCTCATACCTTATTGTCCTTACTGTGAAACTGTGCACAAAGTGAGGTTTAAAAGTAATTTCCCCACCATTACATTTCAGAAAAGCCAGCACGTGGCATCGAAAGAAAAGTTTCCATTGATCTGGGGCGCTTGGGCTGTTGACCTGGCATCGGTGTTTCAGTCATCAAATCTCTGAAAGCCAGTCTGTTCAATGGACTCTGAGGAGGTTCCTGAGCTTGTGGGCTTGCTTGATGATGGTGCACCGAAAAAAGTGCCTGTCACTATTCTAACTGGATATTTGGGTAAGATACTATGTCCAACAATTTAGCCGTTATCTTATGGGAATTATGTTGCTATTTTCGGAGCACTAAGTATGATCTGCATGCATGCATATTCGTCGTAATGAAAACATGATTCTTAGTTTGATAATCGGCTTCTACTAACAACAATAATCCATTCGGGGGTTGTTTCGCTTTTTCCCACTACGTTTGACGTTTACTTATACTTATACTCTGACTAACTATAAGGTACTTATCTTTTTATTCGTTTTCATGTAGTGGCACTGCATACATTGAGATGTTTTACGACTGCTCACTCGGCTTGCTGCTCAGTGTACAGTTCTTTTTTAGTCGGTTCAACTCTCTGGGATGTATTTGGTCCATGGATTCACTAATCAAACGTTGTGTGATCATGATTATGACGAATCCAGTGACGTCACAACGAAAGTTGTAAACGAGGCGCTTGGGTGTTTGTTTACAAGGTGTAGGCGCCTTGATGTTGTATGTTTGAATATAGACGTAGCTATTTTTAGCATTTAGGTCCATATCCCTCCTTTTCTCTTTTTCTTCTGTCCTCCCATATGGGTTTTTTCTTCCTTCGTGGTTGTGTGGCAGCTAAGCATCAATGTGAACCATTGATGCTGTCTGTGATGATGATATCAGAGAAGCGAATATGGAAGGTGGGAGACGATAAACTTGCAAAAAATGCAGAAAGGGAACAGGGCAAACGCACCTTCATCTCTCAGAGCGATCGGGCAATGTGGGGTTTAGGCGTGGTGTAGTATAGCTGGGCGTTTGCGTATAATAATTCAGTCGTGTCTGATTTGAGTACAGTGGCTCAACGGTCAGCCCAGTTGTCTCATGAATACATGGTGTCTTGCGTGGGCTGATAATGCTTAGTAATATAAGAACTTTTCGCCGTTCGCTCGAACGTTTGGCTCTTTAAAAGTCGATGCTTAGTCCGTTTCAAAGACTAAACTCCCGGCACCGTAGTCAGAGTGTCGGATTGACAGCACTCACACTCTGCTTGTTTCTGGTTGCATCCTTTGAGCGACCCCACGGTAACCGCTACTGGTCAGGTTGTGGCAGTTATTGTCCTCAATGCAACGACGGCATCAATACTAGCAGACTGGATTCCCGTTGACAGTAGACTCTGTGCAACACACTCAGCAGATTATGTTGAGCCCAGGTTTTGACGCAACGTCTTCAGTATTCCTTTCATTTTGTGCGCTTCTCTTACAACTGACTGCGGTGACCCTGGTGTTAAGGAGACCTTTTGGTCGGACATAGCCACTCTCTGCAGGTTAACATGGATCTGATATACCATTTAAACCAGAGGTATAAACGTCCAGACCGGTTGCTTTGTTGAGGTCGGGTCTCGGTTAACTGAAAGACTTGGGCTGACCTCACATCACCTAAGGCATAATGTGAGGCGTACAGGTTGTTTTCGGACAGAAATACTTTCGGACACTATGTGCGTTGATTCACTTGGCGCCTTTTCTTAACTTTACTAGGCAACGACCTCGCCAACCGCAATTACTCACTGTCGGTAGACTCCCAAACGGGCTATAATGCATGCTTGCCACACTGGTTTAGGATGCAAGCCTAGCTGCTCTAATTTCGATGGTCCCAATATTTGTTGGATCCGAACTTCACAGGTCATTTAGGCAGCATCTGCCGTAGCGTGACGGGTTAAGCAAACATGGGAAATAAGAGAAGTCTGTGGAGTTGTTAGATGTCAGACGGAATGTTCTTTGTGCTATTTCATATAACGACTACGGGAGATATCCGCAAGCAACTGGGAGGCCAGCTGATCGCTGATTATGAAACTTGGCTAACGGAGAAAGTCAGTCTTAGGGAACACGGGCAGATTCTTCAGGCTTACTCGTGCAACTGATTCAGGGCTTCCGCCTGTCGGTGAGCCTATCAACGGGACAGACGGCACGCTCATCCATAATGAGTCCAGAAGATATTTTTCAAAGAAGGCGGGGAGACGTTAGTGTAGGCGTTGACTTCCAAGCTTAAAATTTTGTTTCATCCCCGGATTTTTCTTATAGTCGTCTAGGTCAAGTTCACTAAGTTATCTAGCTTTGTTGACTGCTAGTTTGCTCTAGATTCGATTGAAAGTTTGTAGACAGCATTGCCGATCTTGCACTGTTTTTCAATAAGTCAGCGTTTTCACCGTCAGCTTTTACACCACAAGATTACCATGTGATATTCAGATCTCCGGTGGTCTGAACATTACCAAGCTGATCACACCTTCCGAGTCTTTCCAACTTTTACTGTGCCGTTGCTGTTTTTTCAGGTGCTGGCAAAACCACCCTTCTGAACTACATTCTTACGCAAGCACACGGAAAGCGGATCGCCGTCATTCTGAATGACTTTGGTGAGGGGTCTGCATTGGAATCCAGCGTTTCGATCAAGCAACAAACGGGCGATATGTTTGAAGAATGGCTGGAACTACGAAACGGTTGCTTGTGCTGCTCTTTGAAAGATCCTGGTGTGAAAGCTATCGAGAGTCTGATGAAAAAGCGCGGTGATTTCGACTACGTTTTGATAGAAACCACCGGACTGGCCGATCCTGGTTTGTGCACTTTTCAATTACTTTTTGAGCAATATGTTTGCAGGGCCGATTGCAGCTATTTTCTGGATGGACGAGTGTCTTTGCAGCCAGTTATATTTGGATGGAATTGTCACTTTATTAGATTCCAAATATTGTTTGGATCAGCTGAGTGATCGATTTCCAGGGAAGACGAATGATTGTGAAAGGTTGGTTTGTTCACTCACACGGGATTGTTAGGAACTCTTGTACCTTATCAGACAAATTGCTCTCGCTGATGTCCTCATACTAAACAAAACAGATTTGGTTTCTGATGCTACGAGGCGTATCGTTGTGGAACGCGTCCGGTGAGTTGCATTCTACGGATTTATTGGGCTCAGAGGTTGCTATGCGCATTTAAATGTTTATTTTCTTAGCCTGGTTGTTGGTTTTTGTCGAGGATATTTTCTCTTCTTTGTAACATAGGATTGTCTCCGAAATTGTATCATTCTATACTTTCTTGTTTGAGCTATGTTTTATTTGTTTATCTTAAAGTCCGATAATCATTTTCGTCATCATAGCAGCCATGAGCCTGACCAAAAGGTACTGTGGCTCGAATGGTCGCTCACCTCAACAGTGACGTGGAAAATCTTAGAAGAAAACGTTACTAAGAAGGTTGAAAATTAATAAAAGAAGACTAAGCGTAAGAACTAGAAATGATATGGATACGGGTACGCCATTGACTGCGACACACCGCCATCTCGGATAGCGTCTCTAACCAGCGGTTTGAGTGATCACGAAGACCCCATCCAGGCAGACGACACCTATCCACTTTGCCCAGTGTAGCAGTCAGGGTCTTCATATTTCGTGACCATGTTGTTGCTTGACCACCGTGTGGTTCCACCCAACTGTTGGTGCTCTCACTATATAATGCTCGGTACGGTAAACGATCAGCTGGCATACGAAGTACGTGACCTAACCATCGCAAACTATGCACCGTGATTAGTTGACCGATGGATCGCGCATCCCGAGCGTTCCGGAATACGCGCCGGTGAACTGCCGCATTGCTGACGCGATCAGTCCAGTCAGTGTGGGCTAAGTGGCGGAGACAACGATGGTAAACCACAGCAAATGGGTTAACGTCTTCCTTGCGAACAGCCCACATATCCGAACCATAGGACAAAACAGTGCATGCACAAGCATTATACACCTTTCCTTTTAGTGACAACCAGACTTCTCGGCGCCACAGATGACGCAGTTTGGCAAAGGCGACTCGTGCCTTTGCTGCCCTTGCTGATATCTCATCAGCAATATTACAGGCTGATGAGATAGTGCTAACCAAGTATGTGAAACTGTTCACAGTCTCCATCGGATTACTTGCAATGAAGAAGGCAGGTGGGGAAATTCCCCAGTCTTGAAGCAACACTTTGAAGGTGCGAAGCGCATTCCATACAAATCAGCCCGGCCACTTATCTTGTTCAGCATGGTTTGTTTGTCTTCGGCAGAGGGGCTATGTGAGAAATTGTCGTCCGCGTACTCCAGATCGATCAATCTGGCGCCAGGAAGAAGTTCAACACCAAGTTCACTGGACTGCTCAGGCGCACCCTCCAAAATGTCATCTGTGACAAAATTGAACAAGACGGGGCAAAGTGGACACCCCTGACGAACACCACTAGAAGTGAGACAGTTGTCCACAAACTCTCACCCTGCTTGCAGAATGAGCATACAGTGATCTCAATAGATTCACGTATTTCTCTGGTACTCCCTTGCGGAGAAGGCAGCTCCAGAGAACGTTACGAGCAACTAAATAGAAAGCAGATTTCAGGTCCAGAAACACTACAACTGTCGGCTGTCTGTGAGAGTGCCGATGTTTCATGATCCGTCACAGGGTAAAAATGTGATCAACGCAACCTCGACTGGATCGGAATCTTGTCTTCTTCGCCTGTCTGACTTTCTCTGGGTTTAGTGAGCCGACGCAAAATGAAGCCAGTGAGTAACTTCGACGCAACAGATACCAAACTGATGCCTCTGTGGTTGTCGCTTAGGCTTCGTGCCCCATTTTTGAAAACGGGAATGACTGTTGATAAGCACCAATCACGAGGCACCTCTTCAGTCTCCATGATTGTCTGGAGGAATTTTGTCAGTTATGGTAACAACCTCTCCCCGCCATCCTTGAAAAGAAAAGGAGAGAGGAGGTCTGGACCAGGGGCTTATTACGCTTCAGTAACTTGAGCTCCTGGACCACTTCTGCTTCCGACAGAGGACCGTCTGGAACGCAGTAACTGACCAATCGGGTCTCGTCGTCCACATGATCTGGTTGAGGCCAACTGAACTATTCTTCAAAATGTTCAGCCTACCTGTCAGGTCGGCGCGATTGACGGGTGATAAGTGGACCATTTTTTTCACACATGGTCTCATTTACACCGACTCGACGGCCAGTACAACCACGAATCAGGGAAGAAAGCCTTCTGCTATTCCCAGTTAAAAAGGTTTTTTCCATCTCTTTCGATTGTTCGACCAAGTATTGCTCACGGCCTTTACGAACCAGGTGGGATCGAGCGACGCTTGTTCACGAGGTTTATCGACGTGACGGAAGTCCAGTTCTGTCGTAACTGAACAGCTCCTTCGGATCATACCTGTTCACATCATGCTTTCATAGCTTCGGCGATTTGTACCCAGTGTTCGTTAGGATCACTCACTTGACTCGAACTGGGCAACTTATTCATCAACGCCTTCTGGTAAGCGTTCTTTGCACCCTCATCGCTCGAATGCCAATTAAGTACCTTGCATTTACGAGTGTGTGTCCTCTGGACAAATGACAAAACGAAACTGGCACGCACAACAGCATGGTCGGTGTCCAGGTGGTTGCTGCAAAAGGCACGACAGTCCTTAACAGAGTGACGCCACTTGTAACTGATTGCTATGTGATCCAACTGTGTCCACGACTGAGAAGCACACGGAGGTCTCCAAGTAGCACAGTGCTGCTTCTTGTGTTGAAATGCGGTGCTCGAAATATGCAGATCGTGGGATGCGCACAGCTACAGCAGTCTTTCGCGATTATCGATGCGTTATGCCGAACACCAAACATACCTCACAGCCGCCTCTCATCAGGAGAAAGTCGACTAAGCTGAGTATTAAAATCGCCCGTTAGTATGATGATATCTGAGTGTTTAGTTTGGCTTAGAAGGTCAACGAGGGCGTCATGGAACGCACTTAGCATCCGAACAGCCGTCCGTCGGAGCGTACGCCGATATAATGAATACACAACGTCTTTCTGATTTGCGTCGAAAGACTTTTACCGATGTATTGAGTCTGACAGCGCACAGGCGATTGTTCACTGGGACCCAATCGGGCAAGCATTGCTCCGCTTTGGAACTCAGTTCGATTCCCACCGTTAGACAGTGTAAAATGGAGTGTTCGCTTTAGCAACATGGGCTTTCGCCAGTGCATATTTGGGAGCGCTTGGCCCACGCGATTGCTTGGTCAACTAATCAGGTCGCACTGTTTACGATGGTCGGTTCATGTACTCCGCATGCAAGCTGAGCGTTTACCGCACCGAACACTAAAAACTGGGGCCACCGACAATTGGGGAAAACCGTGTGGTGATCAGTCAACAACGTGGTTACGAAATGTAAATGCCTCTACCGTTCCATTAAGTGAGGTGGTTAGGAGTCATCAGCCTGACTGGCGTTCTAGTGATCAGTGATATCGCTGATTAGAAACGGTTTGTGAGGTGGGAGCATGTATTAATCAATGTAGTACTTGCAATCATAACGTTTCTAGTTCTGCTTGACCTCGTCTTGTCTGTCTTCATCCTTTTTGTAAATTCTTTCTGTTGCATCATTCCCCGTCGTTGTTGCATCAGCTCCATCTTTAGTATATTCTGGTCATTCTCATAGTGATTGTAAATAAATGAAATGAATGGAATCTATCGACACTTTAATTTTACTTTGAAATTATTTCACCTTGGTATGGTGTGAGATATTTACTATTTTTTAAACGAATTGGTTTTGAAAAGTCTGCTGAAGTCTGCTGGATTCCACGTAGAATGAATTGTTAGTGGAACCGAAATATGATAATACTGTGTTCACGACATACCTTAATGGCTTAGCTGGTGGAATACGTTCTGTGGGGAGCATTTGGTTCTTGTAACTGATTAGATTCCAATGGATTTAATGTAAAACTGCAGAGCTGTCTTATCACTTATCTCTATCACCTGTGTATGTAGTGTACATAAATCCATACTACTAGAACATACCGTCACAACGTGACCGTACCTTGACGCAGTGTGCGTATTGGGTTAGGCTGGGCGGTGTGTTGATCACACCGACAGGGTCATCCATACCAGGAATGCCAGTGGGTAGAGGCCTAACTCATCACAGTCTCCTGATCCCGTATGTTAAGATTTATAAGTAGACTAGCGTTTTCTTCCTGAAAAGATGCTATTTATGTTCCGCTACCACCCACGGTTGTGGTTCCGGAGTTTGAGTCGAAAGCTTTGGATGGGAACACTTGTAGCTCTTAAGCGCAATAAAGCTAGTGTCCCGCATGACCTCTTGCTACCATTTTTCAAAGGAAGTTGAAGAGACGTTAATGTAAGTCTTGATTCAGTTATTTCAAATTGTAGGGATGATAGAGAGCATCCCTTTGTGCTGGTTTCGTTCAGTTATAATTCCAGTATTCGTGAATGGGTTCGTAGGTTCTTGCGAAACCCCAGCCGTTATTAGGTTTTGGCCTCCATTATACTTCATCCATTCAGTGCATTCCGGGAGGCAGATATTAGGGGAAAACATAAAGTTTCGTCCTGGTCGAGGATATATCGTTCAAATTTTCAGCCTTTGCCAAGTTTTGGAGCAGAATCATTCGTACCACCGACCAACAATAATCGTTTTGCTGATCTGTAAAAGTGCGTTTGATTCAGTCGATCGCCGTACACTTCTTGAGCTACTTAGACGCATGGGTGTATTGAATAAATATGTGATCATATTGCCGGCGCTTTATTATTGTACTTAAGCTCACTAGTGTGTACAATGATCTGTCCGACGTGAACCGTCTCCGGATATCTGACTGTCGATGTTTGCATTCGGTCACTCTCCTGGAGGTGGTACCAACCAGCAAGCAACAAGGAGTTTGGGAAGCGGATATTTGGTATTATTTGCTGAAGGAGTTCTCTTGTTAAATCTTTGAGTTTACACAAACAAATGATTAGGGCTTTTAGTAATGATACGGGGTAGTAGTCTCCCACACCAAGCACCTTCGCCTATGTTGCAGCCTAGTGGCGTAAGGTGCTCGGTGATCAGACTGTAGCCTGTCATAGAGAAATGAATTCGTACACCAAGGGGTGTTAGCCACTGTAGGTTGGGTTCGCCTCTTGGGCTGGGACTATTGGAGCTCTCAGATTGGGTGGTTGGAGGCTGAGTGAGATGGTGGTTTAAAATATCTAGTGGCTTGATTGTCATCGTTGTTTGGCCTACTTGTCTGGCGTAAGTTCGCTTACTGACGCGGTGCACTGAGAATTGCTTGCCTATGATGCCTTACCTTCACTAATAGCTCGTCTTTGTTTCCAGGGTGTGCGTCCCTTGGTGTTAAATGTCTGAGTTTTAAGAGCGAGAAAAATCTTCACTTGTCGATTCGTGTCTCTGTGGTTGTCGTTGAAAATGTGTGTTGGACGGTTTTTAGGTATAGTGAATGGTATAGTGAATGGAACTAAATCAAAGGTAAATTCAATGAGGCTACTGGCGACAGTCATTTCGGCAACGAGCACTGAATCACATTGAAACAACATTCAATCAGACATGAGCAGTTAGTGACCTGTGAGACTGAGTTAGTATATTGGTTAGGGAACTTGAAGTGCCGGTTGTCTCTCGCGTATGTGCTGATCGAGTAAATTTTAAGGCTCCCAACCAAATCAGCCTTGACCACACAGTTGGGCAATGTGTTTCAGTGTGAACAGACCCTAATTATGAGGCAGTTCTGTCTACAAAATAGCCTGCCTATTACATTATTCAGTTTCAACGAGTAGCCTCTTAAACGTCTATCTTTACTTAGTTGGAGGAGACGTGTCAATGGATAACCCGGATTGTGAAGTATTTTGCAGGTAAGAATTAAGACTCTCTTGAGATGGGAATTGACCTAATTCTGTCAATCTTTCCGGGTTTTCCAGAGTTCGATAATTCTTCTAGTGGTCCGTCTCTGAGTTAGTCTTCCTTAAGTTAAGGACAAGTTTATGTGTTCGTTTCCAGATGTAGGCGGATTATGGAGGCGAACATAGTGTGAAATACTTCAGGGTGAGAGTTTCCACAGATTCTTCTCAGGAGGTTCAGGATTATTTCTCTTTTCAGCCATAGTAGCCCATTTTGTAGACAAACTTGGGCCGTCTGGCTCTGTGGTCCCTAGGTCTCTTTCGCATGCTGACACGAGCAGCTTTATATCGCCAAGATGATAGTCAATGCAATTTTGATGGCGAACGTGCGTGACTTTACACCTGTTGACATTGGACGGTAGGTTTCCCCCCACTCCTCACTGATTTAGACAGGTCAACTCGCCTTGTAAAGTCACGACATCTACAGAGTACCTTGAAACTATGTTCTTTCAAATATTTCTCTAACTAGGTGAGTAAACATTCATTAAGGCCATACCTATTCAACCTTCGTAGCAAGAGCGAATGATCAACCCTATCAGATGTTTTGGAACAGTCAAGGTAAACCTCGTCTATGGTCGGTTCTGCGTTTGCAGCTTTCCTCCAGATATCGCGAGCAATCCACTTGTTCGTGACGCATGAATATCTCCTACAAAAGGCATTTTGCTCCTTGGTGATGGGCTGAAGATCTTCAATCTTAACCCAAAAAGAATCATCTAATAAACTCTCTATTGCTTCAGAGACCACTGAAAGCAACGTTGGCATGGCTGTTTTTAGTTGTGAGGTACCATATTATTTTCTGTTTCTTGTCTAGCGCTTGCTGTTTTCTCCATGGTTGGGTGGCAGTTAGATATAAGCGGGAACCACTAATATATTGCTGTGTTTGTCTGTGTTGAACGTTACGCTTTCCTTTTTCGATGTCCTTTTATGTCCTCATTGTATTTATGTAGAAATCTCTCCGTTAACTTCGTACACGGCTTGTTTGCACCAATGTTTGTGATCCTTATATTTTCTTTCCCTTACGTCATGTGATGATTGTGAACTTTGACTCGTGTTTTGCTCTTGTATGAGCTTGTGAGTAGTGTGAAGACATGTCCGCATCAGAAATTGTATCTTCACGGTTTTAGGAGGCACCCCTGTCGACCACATTAGGCACGACTGAATTGTCATGTGCAAATGCCTCACGAGATTCCACTCGACTAACACTTCACATCACTTTACACACACGTGCGGTATATTGACTAGTGATGTGCAGTCGAGAAGACGGTTGGTATACACTGATCACCATTTACATTCGACCGCAACTTTGGCATTCAAGTACTACTTTCGGCCATCCAGGCTGGCGGCTACTTCATTGATCTCACGTTAAGTTTGCGCGGGCAGCTTTTTGGTGGCAGTCGTTTATAGGTACTGATCAGACTATCCACTAGTGACCAGCCACTTGTGCAGACTGTTTGGCGAATCGTTGGTGCCTCATTATTTCACCTCACTACTTAGTGAGTGATGGTTGTCATGTGGTTAGAGATAAGAGCATTGTTTCCATTGTGGTTTGAGGTGAACAAGTCTCACGCCTTATCATTATTGTGACCTCAATCAGACCAGGCGGAGTGCAGTCGTCAGGGTAGGAGATGAGGAGAATGTTTCTTCGTCTGTGTGAGATTGATTGGGAAGAGGTCGTTATGTGCTCAAACGATTATGGACACATTCTTGACAAATGTCACTCCACATTCCATGGTGAAACGGTCCTCGAGACTGAAGGCTATTTAGTCGGGATAGGATAAGATTATTGTTTGTTCGGCTTTGAATGCATCAGTAAGTGTTTCTCAGCTGAAAGAGACACTGAAGTTGGATATGTTTATGCAGCAGGAGCAGAAAACATCTAAATTATATACAGTACTTAACTAATCAGAAGCTGTTGCCTATGCACTTACTCACTGAAGCACACAGAATGTCGATTGAAGTGGATAGAAAATCGCGTTATTTGAACTGCTTGGTTCAGTTTCGAAGCTGTCGATTGATAGGCATTTTACTAGCACGGCTTATGAAAAGAACGGAAATATTTTCCCTCTCCCCCAAATAGTTAACATTGACTAGTCGGTGATTCGGTAGATTTTATTCGAGGGAACAACAAAGGCAACATTAGATGGTTTTCAGAATTGAACTTCTTACACTAAGAAGCAACTGATGTCGTTCGTTACACAGTGAAACCATTTTCTAGTACACGTATGCTATGTTTCGGATTATGTTTTATATAATCACTAGGCCCTTATCTGAACTGGACAGTGAACTTCTGAGGAATCACTTACGAAACTGAGAAGCGTGCTGTTGCAAAATTGGCAAAATATTCCTAGATTATTGTACGAGGTGAACAGTAAACAAGACGGTTATGTTTCATTTTTCACCTGAGACGAATCACATTTATTCTGCTGGCCCTTGTAGCTTTTCACACAAAATGAAGTTGTCCAACGCGACCTTGTTGTTATTTGCCGCCTGTTTTGACGTTTTTTTAAATTATAAATATTACTGTTAGCCCAAGTTTGCCGTCATTGTATGAACACACCACTCATGTCGTATTTCGTGTTTTTACAGTTTCTGCAAAAAACGATTACTGTTAGCAGAAAAGTGACCGAAATAATGCGGAAAACGAATTACCTGGTAATTATTTCGTGCACTGTACTGTTAGTAATCTGTAGGAACAGGGGGGTTGGAGTTTGATGCATTTTCAGAGGAATGCGAAAGTCGCCGTTCATCATAGGTGATACCTAGTTTGTACAATTAAACTGTCAGATTGCTCAGCAGATATACTTCATTGTCCATACAAAGTAACCGATATATGTGAAACCAATGACGATGTTATACTCTGAGAATTAGTTGCTCTGTCTGTTGTGTTAGCCGTCCACAATAGCAGCTTACATATAGAGAATGGAGTGCTCTGTCTTCCTTTTTCTCCTCAGCATCTTAGTTGTTACACACACATGACCTGGTCAACGAAACTTCCGCATTTTTTTAAAAAAATTATCCCTTAACTTTGAACAATTGCTTGCCCATTTATTTTCACTTCGTTATTCATTTATCGTATTTCCATTTTCCCTTAATTCTAGTGCAATTAATTCTGCTGCTCGCCTGCTGGAAACGTCTTTCTCACAGTATGTTTAACGAAATGTTTTTGGTCTTCATCTCACATCAGTTCATTTTGATCCCGGTAACGTGAATTGTTTCGTATCATTTCTTCTGCCGGTTTTTTTAAAATGCTTTTTGGACGGGCTTTTTCTTTAATACGTTAAAATTACTGAATTCCTAAGCCCGTTCATCTTTGTTGGTGGGATCCAATTATTGAATTGTGTATGACCTCTCAATGAATAGGAGTGTAGAACCTGCTCAATGGCAACACCACTCACAAGTAATCAATCGTGTGGTAGTGGATTCGACTACTCCAGCTCATATGCATGCTTTAGGTCATCACGTATAACCCGTTTCGTCATTTTTTCTTCAATGCTTTGTGGTGAGAAGGGCAGAAACTTGGTTTACTACACAGATAACCACAGTGCAGCCCTTCGTATTTGGCGAAATATGTACGGTTGTCAGAAACGGATATTTAGTTCGTGCTGATGAGAACGTCATTTTTGCCTCTGCGTACGCTTTAAAATGTGTTCTATGGAGCCGGCTTAAGAGCCATTGCAGCGTTACCCGCGCAGTCACTGGCGGCTGAGGGTCAACGTACTTTCCCAAACTAACCGTTAGACCATGTGAAGAAGCAGATGCAAAGGTTGCAGTGTACACTGATCCTCGTGGAATGGGAAGAACTGCTTACCACCATATACTGTTTGTTTTACTTCGTAAGAACTCTGTCGGATGTTATTGTATTTCCCCTTAGTCAACGGTGATGCCTCATTGTTGTTCAATCCATTGAAAATCCCTCTGATGGAAATTGTGTCTGTTTCACTTTGTACTCTGAGTTTATAGCTAAAATTCAAGTTCACTACGCTGGTAGACCTTCTTCTAAAGTGGAATTAGCGGTCGTCGATGAAACAGGGTTGGTTCCGTTAAATGTTGACTTTTGTTGAACGCTTGAGTTAGGCGCGATTGCTCTTATCTCAAGAAACGAAACCACTCCACTGAATTTGTTTGAACTGTCAGGCAATGCTCCCTCAAATCAGGTCTTTTTTTACACAAAAGCAACACTAATTAGTCAGAGGAAGAATACCCACAGAGGGTTTAATGGGTTATGGTAGTAGCAGACTTAAATGTATAGAAATTTCTACTTATGTGACTCATCCAGAAACCGAAGGTCCGTTTTCGGCGGGTACTCATCCGTCTCACTTTTGCATCTGCGTAGATTTTTACACACTTCACCTCTATCAGCTTCATACATACACATTCAACATTCTTCAGCTCGTGAGGCAGAGCCAGCGTCGGTATGAGACAGTTATTGTAGATTATGCTGCGTATTTGGAACACGCACATGAAATTGACAAGAATATTCGACGTGGGAAGCACCGTTTTTCTTGATCGTTTGCTTGGCGCCTAACCGTTGTCCATGTTCACGAAGCACAATTTTGTGGCTTATTTGTAGTTTACCTGCAGACTTCCAATACAGACTCTCACTTCGTGAATTTTCCAAACCGGTGCGATTTGGTGCACGTGAAGAGTATGTGTTTAGTGTTGTTTCTAATATATCATTTATTTGTGCTCGTCTCTGCTCATCAGTTGAGGTGCGTTAGATCCACGGTAATTAGCTCATCATGCAATCTCACTTTTTATTCAACTTCTTTTCATCGAAATAGACTAATCTGCCCATCCGATTCTGAGCTAGTCAGGCAGATATTTGAGATCGGTCGCGGTTAATTGTTAACTGGGCATTATGCACTTCCTTTGTTCTACTTTATCACCCCCAACACGTGGGTCTCAGTTGTGACCAGTCTGCTTGTATTGCCTTGCCAAGTGTATGCATACTTCTCCAGCTGTGCCTTTTTTCATTTGGGTCAGGGTGAATCTTGACGACATTTTGGATCTGGACATGTATTCATCCAAGTAAGTAACTTTCCTTTGTTTGATGCATCGTACTAACCATAAACGCATACACGTGGGATACAATAACTCTGTCCAAAAATACACCGTTACTTTCGTATTGGTTTTGAATTTCGAATTGTTGCAAACGCTCAGGTTAATACGCTAAATTGATACCATCCTATCAGGCGTATGGCGGTACTCGAATTTTCCGCCTTGAGACAAGCAAAATTGGTTCTGAAGAGTAACGCCACTGATCCCGCCAATTGCTCTGAAGTCAACTCAGAATACGAATGCAAAAGGTCACCTTGTTCCGCTGAACTACGTGTGTGATAGGGAGAAAAATACAGCGTATATTTATGGTGCATGATGACCTTTGCATTCTCAAATCGAAAGATTGAGAGACAGTTACAATGAGTGTGGCGGACTAATGATAAAGCATTCTAATTGAACAATCCTGGGATAGAGGCACGTTTAGGCGGAAATTTAGAATTTCAATCCACCTTCACCTTGGAGGTTGTTGGATTCATTCATAGGACTGCTTCTAAGGGTCGATTTGGATCGGTTTGACAGGTAGTCTGCTTCTGTTGATCCACTGCCTCAATTTCAAGGGATATCTGTGTTCTGCTTGGTGGGATTGCAATGTTAGTCCCGTCGAATGTTAGTTTCAAGGAGACCGTTCTTTCCTCACTTTGAAAACGTCCAACAACATACCAGGTTGTTGCTACTAATCCCACCTGGTCGCGCAGCGCATCTCAGCGGTTCCGGCGAACCCGGAACACGTGGTCTTGCTTATTCTCACCTCATAGAAGACTGGACCTCCCCGTCGGACGATTACTTTTCTTCTCTAGCCCAATGACCCATGAAATATGCGCATAGGGACGGATTCGGTGATCGTGAATTGTCGCGCACGAAGTCCGTCTTTTCGATTGTACTGTTTTTCCATTCTTATGTTGCGTCCTCTCCTCCTTTTTGACTCAGAAATTATGATATCGAAGGTAGTCGTAACTTTTCTATTGGACGTGCATTCCATCAGCGACTTGCCATCTGGGATGTTTAGATTGGGGTTGTCCGATAATTGCTTAAGAAGCTCTGTCAAATTTGACTTGGAGGCTTCTCTCCTGAGACCATCACCAGCGTTCGTTTAACGACGAATTTTTCAGCATGATTTGTTGCAAGTCGCATGTGTCGGACGCGAGACTTTAGGTGGTAGCTTTGGAAGACGGAAGAGGTGAGCTGAGAACCGTTGTCTGTGACCAACGTCTCTGGCAGTCCGAAACAGCTGAAGAACCCCGATAGCTTCTTTGTAGTGCTTACCATATTCAGTTGTCATAGGTTGTGGACCTACGGTCACTTGATGTGGATGTGAACGATGATCAGGTAGGTTTTCACATTGATCGATCCGGTAAAATCCATGTGAAGCCATTGCCAGGATTTTTGAGCCACTGACCAAAAGTTCCCTTGGGTTTTTCGCAAACATGCAACATGATGTATAGTTTTGGCGGTTGTTCACTGTTAAATCATGTGTGGCCAGGTCATAAAATGGGGCGCCAATGACCACTCACTTGATTCGTGGGTGCTCACTATGGTGTTGTCTGAGCAGCTGGGACTGCTACTCTGTCGACAAACATGACGCATCCGCCCACAGTGGTTAATGTTTCTCGACGATGGAAGTATTCCCATAGGTCACCATTGGTGTCTGTGTGTGGCTAAGTTATGGGGATGAACGTCATAACTTACCTAGAATTAGGTCTAGTTTGGTCGCCTCCTTGGTCACATCTGCTGTCATTGGAAATGCTTGGTCAGCTTGTCTGAGTATAAGATGTACATCGAGATCGACGTTGGCGGCTGCGATTATTGTATCCTCGTCATACAGTGTCTTTGACCCGATGATTCTGGACAAAGTGTCTGCTTGCCCGAGGGTGGTTGTGGAACGGTATTGTATCGATAGGTCGTAGGCAAGAAGCAGTGCTGTCCTTCGTTACAAGCAAATGGCCGTGTAAGCTGGGATTTCCTTCTTTGAACCGAACACTGCAAGCGATGTTTCGTGGCACGTCGACAAAGGGAACTATCACCCGTACAACATTTTGTAAAACTTCCTTACTGCAAAAATGATTGCGAGGGTTTCCTTTTCGGTCTGTTTGCAGTTGCTCTCAGGGGCTGCAAGCGGTTTCAATGCTTGCGCGATTGCCGTCTCTCCATCCTGAAACGTATGAGATAACATGGCATCTGTCCCTTAGTTAGATGCGTCCGCAGCCACGACGTGTGGGAGTGTCGGATCGCAGTCCGTCAACAGAAGGTCTGATATCAGCGACGCTCTAATGCGATCAAATGATAGTTGACGTTCTCTTGACCACTCCTATATTGTATTTTTGGTGAACGAACGGTTCACTGGTGTTCGGATTCGATGGTCTTCTGGGTGGGGGGAAGCGGTGTCATGACTGACCAGCCCCAGGAATGACCGTCGAGCCAGCGCGTTTGACAGAGGCAGGCTCAAAAGCGGTTCATAAGCTGTGCATGATGGGCCTATAAAAATCAATTCAACGGTTGTGTTGTTCTCATCTGGCCTCCACATATTCGTGTTATGTGACAGTAAATACTGACTATGACATTAAAGGCTGCAATAGGTTTCTCTTATTATTTATAGCAATTAGCGGACAATCCGATGGAATACTGAAGTTCTCAGCTTACCGAATGCATATGTGTCTGCTATTTCATTCCATCTGCTCTCCACGAACGTTCTTTAGAATCTGCTACAGTAGGATATAGACTCAAACTCTACAGAGCCATCAGGAAGATTGCTCTACCCTACATCGGAATCACGTCAGAAATGACCGTAACGCTTCTGTCAACAAACGGTGTCATGTCAACACCCAGACCAGCAGCAACATTATGATGAATACTACCAAAACTGAGGGGTTCACTTAACCCCACCGGTGAACGAAAGAATGTGCATTCTGTGGGATGCATTTTCTGCAAATTTTTTTTACCTCGGTCAGTCCGGACGAAATTTACAATTGTGAATACGTGAACACGAATTGACCATCAAACAAACGCGATCAGTTTTCGTTGACTTCCGTCCACGACGGTAAAACTAAGTATTTTCAACTTGAGTGCTGCAGAAACTCTTATTCGGGCAAACACCAGACATTAAACAAAATTTCTTGAAACCGGTTATCCACTTACTAGTTTGATAAATGAACGCTGAACTAGACCAATTTCATAAGCCAGTGCGAGCCGATGTATGATGTAGTCGTGTCCTAATGCCGACAATTGGTCAACACAGCTTAGATGTGTCGGATGAAAGCCAGACAAGTGAAGAACTGTCTAGCTCGTTCAAAAGACAGAAAGCATTAAGTCAACCAGTCAGATTTCAGGTCAGAGAACTCCGATTTCAATCTAGAGTCACCTTACGTTGGTGCATGTTAGAGTAGGCTTCTATCATACTTTCGCACGGTAACCGGTTATCTAATGGCTCCTACTATTCGTCTAACTCACACAGGCTCATGTGCTTTTTGAATCCAGTTCAATTTTCCGAGTTGTGGTTTTGCTGCTTCCCAGACAAACAATGAAACTAATTTACTCTCCGAGTCGAAATGTGTGACGTCAGTGGGTGAATTGTGCCCCGGATTTCACATAGACTATGCCTGACCCTCCCTGACGGCTCTTATATCTCGCCTCAGCAATAATACATTCGGCGCTTTTACAAACCTTCTTGATATGACCATTTTTACCCCGTGCATTACAAATAGCACTTCGGAACCGGCTTGTTGACAGACTTGTAACCCCGGAGGGATGGTTCAGCGTTGCAGTATTCCTGGGCGGATAACTCGATCTCATCAGTGTTATTCGGAGGGTCTTCCTAGTTAATACATCGGACTGTTCCATTCATCGTCACGTGGTTTATTTCATTCTTAGACTCATGACGACGACGACTGGAAGAAGAAAAACTTACCGAAAAATGCTAAGCTAATGAAACAAACTTGAACGGAAATATTGTCGGTGATATGAATGCAGGCACACCATTGACTGTTGAACACTGCCATCCTGAATAACATTCCTGACCAGCTATCTAAGTGATCTTACGTCCGTTCATAAATTTTGTGGGTATCCGTGAATGATAAATCTTGTCTAATTCCCATACTCCACTACTGGGTTACACTATTATTTCCAATAACCAGCCGATCGCTCAGATCTTCTCCTACTGTATCAGCGAAGTTAAGGCTTGTAGTTGTAGGATGAACGCTCGGCCGATCGTATTTGAGCCACATGTCGGCGTTTTGAACTCCATTGCCTTGAAATTTGGTTACAGTGCATGATGTGATACAGACATCTTCAAGTCTGCATAAGGAATACCGGATGGGGACCGAGATTACCAGATTATTTATCACCAGTGAGGAATTAAACAGTTTATGTTTCCGATGAGACACGTTTTCGAATGCTGTACCACAGCTAGAAGTGTGCGACGGCCCCTTAATCTGGAGCGTTCCTTTGCAAGTTGATCAGCTTGCTTCTGGACAGCTGCATTGCCAACCCAGTTTGTTGTGGTTGCACTTCGCAATCCAGGTGTCGAGTTTCACTTCTAGCGCATACTCAGAGTAGGACGAGATTGAGTCAACTGGAGCAGCACCGACAAAAAGGCAAAAGCCAGGCTGGGCGTAGTCGGTGTTAAGCAAACCAAAACAATAAATACTCAAAACATATTATCATACAGTTATCGATGACGAATGCAACTTGTTTTCTGGTTAGTGAGCTAGGCTCAACGAAACTTAATTGCACAGGTACGACTCATAACCCAGTGGCTGAACCACCGTATGGGTGATCAGTTGATAGTCATCGTGCCTTTTGTCCTTGACGGCAGTGACGTTCATCAACTCTCCACAATAAGACAACGTTCGGATTGAGGTAACGTGTGATGGGTTGATCAAAATTTGGTTCGCTTTCCAATTTCAGGCGGTTATTGTTCTCTGTGTATGCGAAGTCCTAGAGAGGATATTGCGATGTCGCCCATTTGTAAATCCGCTCATTTTGGCGAAATTTTGTACATTTCCGGATCTCTTCGTATTTTTTTTTAATTTCGTGCACGGATTGTTAAGTACGTACGCCTTTTTTCCATTATGTTTTCTAATACTTTCGTCCTGTTTTTTTCACAGTGTGCGTCGTTTTCATTGCAAAACGACGTTGGAAACTAACGGTTTTTGGTTTTCTGTGTTCAGGTTGCTTAGTTGGATTACATGTGCTCTTTCCTAAGATCTTTAGATATTTGTGTGCAGGATCTTCACATCATCTTGGTTTGCCTTTCTTCGCGCTGGAACGAACTGTAATTTTACAGGCATCATTTACCGACAAAAGTTGATACTATTTTTCAGCCCCCCACTAGATGCTTTCGAACCTCCGAACTCGACGTCTAACGGTGTGTCACATTTGGATGGTGTAGGTGTCGTTTTGTCTCCTCTCTCAATCTTTGTTTTCAGCGAATCACCACAGTTACCATCGAGTTATCCGAACCTGTGGTTCGTAAGTCGTTTGAAAATTTTATCGAAAACTTACTTTGGGAGAAGAGCGTCTTCAGTGCTGATGGTGAACCGATAATTGTTATGCGATTAAAGGTAAGCAGTTAGCAATTTGAACGTTCGTTCATACTAGTCTTTCCACACAATACATTTTTTGGTCATCCGTTTTTTTCCTGCACAACATTCACCAATTTCCGTCAATCGTATTGTTCGATCTGTCTCTTCATGTTGTTTGTGTATCTAAAGTCGAAGCGATAACATCCAAATATATTTATCCTTAATGCTGATGGCGTAATTTCATCGACAGACATTCAATCACCAGTTCGCAATGTGGTCTACGATTGTCAGCTACGTGCCCAACTGAGTTACTTTCTAGCCGCTGCGTTTACTTGAGTTAGCTGCGGAGTGACCAACCGAAGGTCGTCGGTCGCGTCCTCTGTTTTCTCAAGATTTTTAAACTGCTGGGTTATTGGTTACATGAAGTCTTACCTGAGATTACAGCAATGACATTTATTTCGAACGTAGCGTGAAGCCAATTACCTATTTCATTGTTCACTCGAAGGATGGCCGTTACTCATTATTATCAAGGGGACTTTTTTTAATGCAGACAATGTCTGCGTGAACTGTGTAAAAAGTCAATTTACCAGGAGAAAAACTGTTACATTTAGTTTAGTTTTATTAGTAATTCAAAATGATGACCACTCTCAGGTGATCACAGTTTTATAAAATTCAAGTACACTTTTCAGCTGGACTATTTCAAGTGGAATCAATAGACACGATTTTCACTCTTTTGTGAGCTCCTCAATGGATCATATCCCTGCCACAGCCTGGATTTGAACTCCGGTCAGATTTGAGCTATGTTGAATTCAAGTCGCTCACATATCGAAACTTACCTCAGTACCAAAAACGGTTGCTGAACAACTTAGATGAGATCTGGGTTGACTCAGACGTCCTATTGCGGAGTTGTATATTGGGTTTAACAACCACATGTAGCTGTGCGCTTTAGACTTGTTAATCTTGTCGTGTCTAATGTGTGAGATCTGTTGTACGTTAGTACGTGTACCGTAGTTAAAACCTTCACTACAAACGAGCTGTAACATAAGCGAAATTCGGGTTTAATGCTTCTCTTCTAAAGGGGCCAGCTGTCAAGTCTGTCGGAATACGGAATCTGGAATGAAACATGAATTACGCTCAATGCATGCACGCCGTCCGATTGAACCTAAATGAAACAATACAGTAATCGAACGTGTTCCTCTGAGTGCATGCTATGCAGTCGGTTGTGAACGATGTTCACGTGACAACGCTCAAAAAACCATCAGTTACAGACTGAGGTGGCTGAACGTTCGTATATGTTAGTGCGGTCATGCCTGATATATCGCTCTTAGTGTGAGGTTCATTGCTACAGTGGTTAGCTCGGTTGCCTCATAAAAAGCTTGGCTGACCATGGCGAGGATATGTGCTGTTGTCGATTTTTAAAATGATCCAAATCCGAGTTTGACGCTTGGTTAAAAAATGGGCCTACTGAAATATCTGTAAGAATGTGAGAACCATGGATAGTGTGAATGGGTGGCTTCGGGGCAATAAGCGTGTTGTCATTGGCGATGTCTAGCTGCAGCCGGATGGAAGTTTCATTAGGGCCAGCGTACTGTATCATCCCATGGAAGCATAATCGACCAAAAATGTGGTGAAGCTTGCTTTTGCTTGGCGGGCCAACTTCTGAAATCGTCGCCCAATCACCTGCGAATTAGACAGGCTACTTGGTTGTTTCTTGTGAACTCGACTGCTACATTTCTGTCTCTTATGTTAGTAGAATGTGCATTAGCGCATATATTGTCAATCCCGGCATTGATTGCGAGAGATCAGTGGCTTCGAAGTTTACTCCCGTTCGGTTGACTGCGACCAACCCTTGTGAGTTTTTCCGGGGCGTATCGGTTAGATAATCAGAGGCGCCGTACTATTTGGTTATTGTTTGGTCTTTGTGACATCGTGATTGTCGTTGATTTATCTCTGTCTTTCGGTATTTATCGCCTGCAGTGCCCAAGATACAAGTACGGATGTCAACATTTTACCTGAATTGGATACTACGGACGGAAGTCAACATCTTGGGTCTGTAATCATTCTTGGAGAGTAGCTTGAATCGCTCACTCATGCGCAGCGTTTCTAGCATAAGTGGAAAGATAATTGGACTAACTCTTGGTCAGTTGAGATAACTGGAATCGAATGTTAAACAGTGATGAAGAAGAATTTTCTGAGCCAGCTGTTATTGTCATCGAAAGTGGTATCGTGGGAGTTCTTGAGCAGAAGAAAATCATATAACGTCCGGACTCTAAAAGGTTTATTTCGCGCAATAACAATTGGACATGCTTAGTATTATCAGCAGCGACCAGCATCATTATGAAAACATCCCCGTGACTGTGGTATCACTTGTAAAATGGATTTCATCTGTTGGTCGAAATGGAACTCTGGGTTTAAGTTTCAAATGCGCTCTATCAGCAGGAGCGTCTGCTGAAAGTCACGTACTGCTTCGTTCTCTAACCCTGACAAGTTTCGAAGTCAGTCGGTTTGTCTGTGCTACTTATTTTGTCTATATGTTTATCCTGTTGGTCGATAATGCTGGTTTCATTAACCTGACTACATTTTAAGAATTTAGACTGATCAAAACAACAATACTATGTGAGGTAGCCTTTTAGTTAGAGTACTCAGTATTCGGTTACCGTTGTACTCATCAGTTAATCTCTTGCAAATAAAATGACTACTGGAGCAACTGGACAACCTGTTGACGCGCATTTCGGAAGTACACAAGTTTTCGACCGGTAACTGATGTAGTGAAAGTGCACAATGTACGCTGGTTGGGTCATGTACACCATCAGCCAACAGAGAGTCTGCAGAATCGTTCATCGTTCATGGAGGCTATTGACTGTTGAAGGAACCCACAAAGTGATCAGGAGACGACGTGGACACGGGCTGTGAAAGCCTTCACCGTGCCGCTGTACAAGGTTTAAATGTGTTGCCCGCCATTCACATTGCTGATTGAGAACGTCGTCCAAGGTTACAGTGCTTCAGTTAGTTGCAAGCCAATATTGACTCGATTGGTGTCCTCATTCTAACGAAATTTCCGTACCTTCTTAAATTTGTTTTCTCCCTCTTCCCTCTTCTCATACTTTTGTACTTGGTTATTAGTCTGGTAATTCGTAGAATATTGTCAGAGCCAACGGCAGTTTGAGCCTTATAACCTATGGGTTCTGCCCAAAGCAGAAACTGGTGGTGATGGTGATAGTTGTCTGGTAGTTATGTTGATTGATCCTTGTTTTGTGGTGCCTCGTTTGATGCAGTGTTCTATAATTAAATCCCGTTGTCGGTATGAGTTGTCACTTACACACAAACTTATTACTATCGTACATCTCATGCTGAGTTGTTGAATTTGTGAAGAGTTGTCAGGACAAATATAGTGTTTCTTTAGAAAAGATAAATCTGTTTCATTTGATACAGGATGGCGAAAACAAAAAAGTTTATGATTCTGCGAAAAGATCCCCAAATTGGACCCACACCAACTCTTAGGCTTCATCACCAATGTGCACACTAACAAACCTGCCGTGACGAGCTCTTCATTTTGATGTAATTTCATTTATTTCCGTCATTTGCACCTCACTACATCGTCACTTATGCACATCTCCTTCGCATTAATCTACACCCAGCATCTCATTATTTGATATGCCGCTAATCCTGTCAGTAGTCTATGATACGACGGATTCATTAACGAGTACACATGCTTGATGAGAAGGAAAAAACAAGCAAAGAGCGAGAATTTATAGAGGGATAACGATCTTTTGGACACAATCTTCTCATGGGCTAAAACACCTGGCCACTTCCGAGAACGTTTACAACAAACGATGTGAATGATAAGCATGACACTTATCAACTTCGCGCAGGTTTCTTTTAGTACGTGCTCACCTCATCATCTGACCACTTTGTCGTTCCTTGAGTCCGTCAGCAAACGCAGTGAACTGTGCACATTTCGAGCTACATGATCGAAATATCTTTGAATGTATCTTTTCATTATCCTGGTTATCGGCCGTGAGCTTATGACTTTTCAAAGTACGCACAGGTGTACTGTCGGGTCGCTCACACGATCAACCCATTTGATGCGTGCCGGCTGGCAGAGAAAATGATGGTTGAATTCTGAGGACGTATGTGCGTGCGTAGTTAATTTGAGGTGGGGATTAGAGTAAGTGGTAAATATTGGTCACTGTAGCCAGTGTTTAACCCTTTGATGTATACCATTCGTCGATGCTTGATAACCGATCAGTTGATCAGCGTACCAATGTTATTATGGGAGATTTCTACTCTACGAGGTTATCGACTCCAGAAAGGGTACAGACAGGCGTGCGCTACTGATTAGCCTTTGTAGGTACGCTTCTTGTTGTTGAAGAGTTTGGGATGCAAACTTTATCTGAACGATGAACGTCGTTTGCATAGTGTGTTACACATGAGACATGCAATCAGATGTCAGTTCACGAGCCATATCATTAACTGATAGTCACGTTTACATTGCGCGACTGACATTATTTTTGCATGTGATCGTGAGGCTTGGTTATTGGAAAAAGTTAAGGAAATGGAAATCGCTTTTGCTTCAAGGAACACCGGCAAACTCTTTAAGCTGATCCTTGCTACTGGTCTCAGGCGACCGTCTGTCAGTGAAGCCATTAGCGAGGCAGATGGCACACTAATCTATAGTAAGTCTAGAAGGTTAGAACGTTAGGCGGAACACTTTGAGGGTCAATTTAGCTGGCCTCTCGCTTCTGCCGTGCTGCCTCCACAAACTTCTGATGTAACGCCCTGGTCGGTAGATTTAGAACCACCCACTGAGACTGAGGCTCGCAATTGCATCTCGGCTCTCAACCGTATTAAGGCTGCCGGTCCAGGTGATCTCGTGCCGGCACTTTTTAAAGAAGGTGGAGATGTGTTAGTTGAGGTCATGGCTCAGCTGTTTAAAGTTGTGTGGATGACGGAGACTATTCCTCCGTGCTGGAGTCAGGCGATAATAGTTCCTATATTCAAAAGGGGTATCAGAAGCTCCTGTGAAAACCACAAGGGAATTAGTTTGACCTCAGTCATTTCTAGGGTTCTGGCATCCATTATACTCTGTCGACTCACTGCAGTTCGGGAGTTAAACATTAGAGAAGAACAGGGAGGGTTTCGTCCTGACCGGGGATGTATAGATCATATTTTTACCCTTCGTCAAATTTTGGAGCAGCGTCCTGTATACCGCCGGCCAACAATTGCCGTATTTCTCGACTATAAAGGTGCATTCGATTCGGTGGATCGATCTACACTTTTAGGTGGCTTAGGACGTTAGGTGAGATGGCGGCTAACCGAGCTTAGTGGCCTGAATGTTTTCGTTGTTTGTCCGAGTTGTCTGTGAAGTGAGTGCCCTTAGTGACGCGGGGCAATGAAAGCCGTAAGGAAGTTGTCTTGCTGATGACACCTTACTTTCAATTACAGCTTGGTTGTTTGTTTGTAAGTGGTAGGCGCTTCGATGTTGTATGTTTGAATGTAGACGTAGCCATTTTTTTAGTGGGGTGGTTCCCTCTCGTTCCTTTTTCTCTCTCATCTCTTCCTATTCAGCGTTTGCTTTTTCCTCTTTGTGGTTGTGTTGCAGTTAAGCATCAGTGTGAGCCACTAATGTATTGCTGTCTATGATGATGATGATGTGTATACTTGAACACACTTTTGGGGTTGGTTACACTGAACATTGTTCACGTTGGATTGCACCTTTCGACTTCGTCAAAACTTACTAATTAACATTTGGGAGAATATATCACATTCAAGTTTCGCTTGTTCACTAATACTGGTCATCATTGTGTATTCTCTTCAACATTTGTGTCTAGCCTTTCTTCTGTTGACCTTGCGAAACCGTACACGTACTAGGCTTGATCACATTTTTGGTTCTGAACGTTATGGCTCAGTTGCTTTTGAACACTACACTATCAAAGAATTACTTTGCCCGGTTTATTGTAGGGCTTTGTACGCTTCCTTGGTGACGACTCTGTGTTTACCATTCAAGGCGTGAACGAATTGTATGAGTTAACTATTGTGCCAAAATCTCACTTGGACCGATTCCGTTCGCAAGCACTTCGCCTCATCTTCATCGGTACGTTCTCATTCACTCATTTTCTCATCCGATTGGTTTCTTTTCTTAGGTCGGAACCTGTGTTCATCAACTCTATACAAAGCGCTGCAAGAATGTATCGCTGTGTGAATATAAAATTTTGTGTCTTATACTGCCTGTTTTCAGCTTTATAATGGCTTTGAAATTCAAATGTTCTATTGTCATAATAGTCGTAATGTTACGCTGTTTTCATCGCTAACATAACTGGGCAATAATCTTAGTTGAGGATACTTCTCGCACCTGGTTTATTCAGCCACTTTCCGATCGAAATGTTGTGAGAAATTCGTTCATCCTTTTGCCGAATTCAGAAATCGTAAATTTTAGCTGACTTCTTTATGTCAAGTACTACAGAGTCTCATTACAGCTAGTATGCATGTTTTTTTTGGCTGCATGTGTACTCATCCCGTGAACCGAATACTTGTCTCTTTGTATACACGAATAAGAACCTAAAATGATTTGTTTGCTAGAGTACTCAAAAGTGTATGAGTGAACATTTTTAAAATTACATCTGTCTGTTTATTCCAAAGACATACTTATAGGATGCTGGCTTGTGCTTAGACATTTGAGCAAGCTATGGTTTAAACATCTGACTAGCTTGTAAAAAGAAGCTAGGTACAGTCTGTTGTGAATGCGTTGATTCATGAAATATTTTATACTAAGAAATTTTAAACTTTGAACTGCTTCTACTCAGTTTGGCCTATTGGATTTACGATGACTACCAAAGTACCTGCACTTGTGGTCTCCATTGATCGTGTCATGTGGGAGACTATGCTTCGCTTCAGTCCTGCAATAATGAGGTCGGAATCAGGTACTATGTGGAAATGTTTCTGGTTTTTATCTAATGGTGTATTAACTTAACGGTTAAAACTCTTAACAAATCACGTATGTAAACGTCAAATTAGGTGATCTCCCAAAAAATGTTTTGTTTAGTAGTGCACTGTTGAGCCGCGTAACTAGTAGGTTGCAGCACCAACATCACATAAGTTCCATAAGAAACTTAAGTCACAATTGATGGATCGAGTCCGGCTTATAAATGATATGCAACGAGGCAGATATTTAGATCTCGTTCGATTGTTGAGATAATCTCTTACAAGTGTTATCTGGAGAGGTTTCACTTTCTCTTTTTGAACAATCATTGCACAAGTTCAACTCTCATTGTATAATTGCCTGTGGAAATTACCTAACAGTCCTTGTGTTTGTGTTACAGACATGATGACCATTGTGCCGTTAACTCCATTTTGTGAAAAGCCGAATCTGCTTTTACATTCACGATTGTTGGGGAGCAACGTTCACGTTGTCAAAACGGTTTTGGTCTGTCGACTGTTCATGTCTGCATAATATACCTGTGGATTATTCTGATTATGACAACTTGGTCTTCACACTCGTTTGCTAGCCGATTGCGAACTAATATGGTCAGGTTCTGTTCTCGTGAGACACATCATCAAAGAACATCCATTTTTTGGTTCATGAGTTTGGCGACCACATCAGGCATAGTGGACTAATATTGTCCAGGACTTTTGTCCAGCTAAATTTTATGGCCAAATTAAAGTATCTGTTCTCTTCAATGCATATGATGTCGCATGGGGCAGTTAGGTAGAAGAATCCGGCAAAATCGGAGATCGATTTCGTTTATCGTATGGATGATAATCCGGCAATCTACCGATGAAATAAGCCTGCGTGGCTGGGAGCGGCTGCTGACTACTGGGTTGCTGGTTCATATGGCAAAATCTAGGGATGAATATATCTGTGTTAGCACGAGTGGACAAATTGGCACGCAGGGTAGTCAGTGTTTCCTGCTCCTGAATGACGAGTGCACTGAGTACTTCCCAATCTTTACATTTCCTCCTTTAGCAGCTTCTTCGTTTGGCACGTTCGTTCACATCTGAATTACAGGCTGACATACAGTACAAACGCCGAGTTACGTGTTGCCTTAATGTTGCATAGTCATTCCAGTCTGAATGGATGCATTTAAAATGCTCTAGAATAGAACATATGACTGCACGTGTAGTAACAGTGAAACTTTCCACGCATATCATGTTACTTAATCATCGTAAAGCACCCCACGCATCGTAAAACTACTACTATCGATCGGATTTGTTGATTGTTGTGCAGTCAGATTCAGTGGGTAGGACGCATTTTACGTAATCTGTTTCATCTGGAAGCTTGTGAATGATAGCTCGACTGGATCACAGTGGACCCCAATAGAAGAGTTGTGCTTAAATATTTGCAGGGTTCAAAAGCTTCATTCTGAAAAATGGGCAGTTGATTCATAATATTCCTCACGTTTACGGTAGTTTTTTTTCGCATACTATGTGTTACGGGGCTGGGTCCGGTGAATGATGAGCTGACTGCGTGTTGACGGGTGTCAGCATTTGTAATTGTGACGAAACGATTAAGTATTTAGGACAAAGCGAGCAACTACTTAGCAAATTAATAATGAAGCGTTATAAGCAAGTTGTAACCGTAAAGTGGGTCACAATTTTGACATCGTCAGCGACGTCGCAGTTAACCATTTCACATGTGTACGCGAAAAGCATCAAAGTCGTAGTAGTTTATCTTGTTTGCGAGTCCGTTATCTTTACGGCAACTAGTTTTCGTGAAGTTCTTGAAGGGGGAAGTTTTGTATGCTTGATCACGTAGTAGTTGTTGGCCAAGTAACTGTGGTCAAAAACTGTAGCGGTGTTATTGATCGTCAGTTTCCTGGGGTTGGAGCTTGCTCAAACCTTCCGTTAACAGAGACGTGCCTGCGTCAAGGTTGAAAGTTTGTGATCTCGTTTTACCTTGTTAACTGATCCACGGTGCAGAGCTGCTAGTCTCAGTCGTTCGCTTCTCCGAGCAGCACTAAGCAGATAAAAATTGCCTGATCGGTTTGACCGATCTTGTCGGACCGTTTAGGCATCTGCCAAGGGCTTTTACCAAACTAACCATCGATTGTCGAGTCGCGCACAGCTTTCTGTGAAACAGAGCGACGGTCCGCTAACAAATAAGAAACGCTGCGACTCACTTAGGGTAAGTCCACGATCGACATCTCGTAAGATGCCTGTGACGTCACTCTCTGTTGTTGCCAAAACTTGCCGCCTGTCTGTCTTGATCAGATTGACTGGAACCTTGTACACCAAACGAAATACCATAGACACGTCCATGAGGTGTGTGCTGTCTGCACTAGTTGTTCACCTTAGGACTCCTGCTCTGGTTGGTTCTATATGACATCCTTCATTCCATTTAGAATGTCTTCCAGCAATTTGATCAATATCCTTTTTACTGGGCGAAATCAGCCAGTGCAACAACCCACGAGTATTGGCTGGTCGTGGGCCAACAATCCGTCTTTAGGGCTAATATTGAGCGTAAGTCTAGCCGTGAGCCAAGTTCCCTTTGACATAGCCAGAAGTGCTTGCTTCGGTGACGGATGTAAATGCCAGTTCACCTATCCACTGGCTAAATTCCAATCCGCTAGGATTGAGGTTGTTGTGACTTCTTTTCTGACAGTAGAAATCACCGTATTTAAATGGTATGGCAACTGTGCTGCAAGTAGTTATTCTATTTCAACATGATAGTATGTATATGAAGTTCATCCTTTAACTTTTCTTCTGAGTATTGCCACGTTATTAGGTGTCAGTATAAATCTCCGTTTGATGTATTGTATGCATTGAATGTGTAACACAGTAAGTGTTTAAAGATTTGCGTTAGACGTTTCATCTTTATTTCTGTTTAATTAATGGGATCGGTTGGTTACACCAGCTTGAACTGCAAATGAAGAGACATTAAATGAACACATACATGGCTTTATATCTTTCACATATAGAGCGGTGTGAATCAACTTGCTGTTATTTTGCAGACTGTAAAAACAAAGTGGCAGATTTTTTAATGCTACACGGCTACCGCTGCAGTTATATGATAAGTCGAAATTAACATGGCTTAGGGTGTTCTAAATTGCAAACATGACTCGGTTGGCTCCACTGTATGAAATTTAGCTTCTGTTATAAATCTATCCCCAGTTTGTTTCTCCTCGAGCTTTGGGTAGTTTCATTATCAGTTAACGGCACTGTTGTTCTTTGCGTTTTATCTTTCAAAATTCACCTTTGTCTGCTTTGTCTTATCAACGTGGTGAGATTTATTGTTCACAGTTATCTCAGCGCTTTCGATGAGTAATGCGAACTAAATATCACCATGTTTACGCAATGCTATGAACATCAAGAATTGCGCTTGAATGACTTACTCCTTACTATTTCTCTGCGAACCTGGTGCCGAAGCTTGACTAGCGAGTTATCTCAGTTTTTACCGTTCATGTGGTAATATGAAAGTTTTCGCTTAACTACAGAAAACGCGACGTAACTGATATATTTTTCAATAATTTACCATAAGGTTAGCATAACTACCACGTGTTGGGATTTGCTCGTTATTTTTGCATTCTGTAATAAGCTAAGTTCGTTTCTAACAACGATTTTCATCCCAAGATTGCGTTCGTCTACGCTAATCTAAACGACCCTACTAGTTTGTCGAACTTGATTCAACGATATGTAGGTTCCTCTGGCTAAAGGGTCAATATTGGTGACGTCTAAGATACCTGAACCTCTTAGATTTCAGTACATTTTCTGGTATCTGCTTTGCTGTGTTTCATCGTCAATGTGCATAAGCGGAAATGTAAATTACGGAACTCCAGCGCTATTTGCGTTAAAATTAGTATGCTACTTGTGAGTAGCATAAATAATGAACAAGTATCGATGCCATTTCACAATGTGTTTACCAGTTTATATGTAACTACGGAGACAGTTGCATAGACAACCTAGAGATGTTTGATCTCTAGAGTGCAGGAGCATTTACCTAAACGGATTCAGAAGTCCGTTTTACTTGAGAACGGCAGTGTTGCTAAAGCACGTAAATAGCCAGTTTCCTCAGTCGCTAGACACATCCTGCCCAATAGTCACGCTATCGATCTTTCTTGTGTATTCAGAATCCGGTTACGTCATTCTAACCTAAGATTCTTGCGTTTTTGTTTTATTGAACTAATTTGTCATTGATCGTCTACGGTGCGAGTACTCATTATTGACCTGGCCTACTCTCGTGATGGTTCAGCTTTGACCTGCCGGCTCCGTTCGGAATCCATTGATTATGTTAGGGGAGACTATCATCTTGGACGATTGGGGTTTATATGCCGTAAGTAATTATGCATTCCCTTAATAGTCCCTTAGAAATGTTTGGACGCAATCTTGTTTTCAATGTGGGGATCAGCTTCTGGGCTACATGCAGCTCAACGATGAGACGTGGATCGTTGCACTGACTGTTGTGTAAATCATTCAATTGAAAACTGATTTGATTTTTCGACAAGCGTTAAAGTACCAACGCGAACTTAATTAATTCAATATATCCATTTTCGGATGTTCTAATTTCTGACTGGAACCAGAGAGTTAACTTCAAACCATCGATATCAAACACGGATATTTGACTAAGGTCGTCATCGTGAACTCTGCCCTACTATTATAATCATTAGTTCAAAACGCGAGGGCATGGGGTTCTCAGGTTGTTCAGTTTAGGAATGACAATAAAATTTATCACAGAAATATTTGGAACGCATTTTTATTCATCTTGCGATATTTGTATCTCAAGGTTGCCAGAAGACTCCTCGTATGCACTTTCACACACGCAGCTTATCCATACATCAGCTGATTATGAAACCGAAAAACTTGTGATAACAGTCATGTTCGCATGACGACCTCGAAGGGCGGAATCGTTAATATTGCAAAACCTAACAACGTGCGAACTGTTCAAACTGATGCGTTCATTGAAACTAGTTCGTTAAATAACGTTACACAGAACATCAGGGAATGGCGGCCTAATCGCACATGACAACAAACTGTTTCAGTTTTTCTCACCCGATGAATTTTTTCGTGTAGATTCATTGGTTATGTTTACCGTAGGCAATGAAACTGCATCCGATTATTGTTTATACACGCACATCATCCTCACTACTTGACAGACTGAAGGAGATGTGAGATCTTTCCTCCTTGCGAAACCTATTCGTGGTAAACATTACGGAAACCTCTTACATGGAGGAAGTGTCGGATGGCGAGTTGTCCGTTCCTGAAATGACTGTGTTTCGCAGTGATAAGAAAATCGGTGATGGAGTTGGTGTAGCCCTTTATTTTGTGCGTGACAAAGTCCCACAGGATCTTCCGAAATCAGTCTCACAAGTAGTTAGCGTCACCAATAATCTTTCTTGTTTTGTTGCTGGAGTTCACGTATCGTCTGCTGCACACAAGGTTGCTGTAACTGACATGTATGACGTCCAGCGCAAGATACCACCCGTGGGATACACTCGCACTTTCATCGTGGGATGGTTTCCTCACTCAGAGCCTGATTTCACGAATCATTTAATTATTACCTCAAAGCCTTCGTGCGCTGGAGAATTGTTCGGGGTAGTAACGGAAGTTGAATGGAAACAGTTTGACCAGGATGATATCTTTTGTCGCACGATCCAAGCACCGTCTTGTGTGGACTACATTCATACTGACAATCCTGGTGCAATAGGCAATCTGAAGGTCACGGATCCGCTTAGGCATAGTGACCACTAAATAATTGCATTCAACTATCTATATGACAGTCGACAACACATTCCGGGAAATATGGGTATGAAGGCCTGTTTAATGGCCAATTTTACAGAGATGAAGACTGCTCAGCAAAATTGAGTGGCCTGGCTCCATCACCACACTCAACCTAGATCATTACTGGCAACCCATGGTTGAGGAAATCTTCTACGCGATTAACAGCCATACTTCAATAAAGTATTCCCCACTTAGTAGATAGTGGAAATATCTAAGATATAGCATCACACATTGGTTTACATTGAAACTTTCAGTCTGGAACATGTACCAAGTAGAACGGACTGAATTTGCTTTCGTTCTGTGTGTTATGTATCCAAATCATATGGCGAGTTCTGTGAGATAGAGTCAGTGTTGCTGTCAACGTGGACTGTCTTAGAAGTTGTAGTTTTTCACAGTGACGTGGCGTATACGAAAAGTAAGGTAGGTATTTTAAAAGTGTATACTTCTACTGGGTTTACCAAGTTGAACACAAACGTCAATCGATCTGGGTTAACAACATGTATGTGTGTATAACTGCAAAGCATGAACAAAGTTTAAGTATATTTTGAGTAACCCAACTGAATTAATGTAAATTTCAGCGGTACGAATCAGAATCAAATTAGGATACCTACTGACTCACAAATCATTCAGCTTAGACTTGATATCAGCCGTAATCTTGAAAAATTGCCCCACCGAATTAGCGGAGCTGCTTTTCAATCATAGCTATCTTCAAAGATGTATGCAGACATGATCAATCAAATTGGTGATCAATAGCACTGTCTTCATTGGTCTTCAAAGTATTGGAAATTTGAATGGATGACTAGTCGGCGAAAGTTGTGGATTTCGAACATATCGCTGAGGAGCAGGATGATTTCCGTACGGGATATTGATGTGTCGCAAATATTTCCGTTAATCATGACTATTATACAAAAGCAATCGACGGATGACTGTCCATTTTGTCTATTTTGACTACCACGTCCCCTATCGGGGATGATCACTCCGTATTGTTACGGAAACTCAAAACTATATTACTTAAGTTAAGCATGATCTAAGTGAACGTAGATTCATCGTCATCATTCAGATTCAATATCAGAATTTTGCCAGTCACTACATTAAAGACATCATGCTGTTTGTATCAGTATACGAACAAGACGTAGGGGGCCCTAGTACCTTACCGATCAATTCTGTCTAAAATGTACTGTTGTTAAATCGCCCCGCTCCGGTAAGGAGAACACGAG
>JTDE01005125.1:5633-19801 GCA_014338405.1 Paragonimus skrjabini miyazakii
TTTCAATTTGGAGAGAATTCCTAGTCGAGGGGTCATCGATTGGAGTTAACAGACAGCTACTGTGTCTCCATTTCGAGACGATCAGGCAATCTGATCAATACTCACAAGCGAAAGTGGTTGAGTGTTTACATATGATGATTCGGTCGTGCCTAACGTGAGGTCAATGGCGCAGTGGTAAACACGGTTGCCTGATGAACAGCATGTCCGTGGTTCAAGTCCCGGCAGTGGCGATGATATGCACTACTGACGAGTTCTAATGAGAGCGAAACTCGAGTCTAGTCCTTCCTCTGTTCGGAAGGGGCCGACTGGAAAGTCTATGGGAATGCGACAGCTGCGATCAATTGTGGGTGATGTTCAATCTATATGTTTCCTATATGTTTCAAACATACTGGTGTAATGAGGACGAGCGATCGCACCATAATATTCACACTTCTAGTATTCAGTAGTATGTATTTGGTCATTGAAGTAATCGTGAAGAAAATACAAGAAGAAACTCTGAAGTACAGCTTGGCATTAAATGGTTTCGGTACATTGAGCGTTAGCGACCATTGCAACCTTGACGTTCTGCAAACAACGCTGTAAGCAAATGGGTGGGTTCTGTTTGTAGTCATGTTAAAACGCCAAGCTGAAAGAGACGAGAAAATTTCCAATATGTGTGTAGATTAGATGTCACTTATGCAGAAACGTATTACACCTGAATAGTCAACCTTTAACGTTTCGTTAATTCTGTTGTTCGGAAATGTTGGTTTAACTGAATCAATTTATCATGCACCATAGACACTTCACATCATCGGTTAGCTCGAATCACTACCTCATAAATTATTCAGTGAAGCGGCGAAATCACATAAGTAGCCTAAACCAAAAGTAGATTTATTTGTGTTAGGGCATGGTCAATGTTAGACGCCCTGACTGAATCTGTCGTAAGAGTGTCATGACCTTAACAGAGGACTAGATGCAAACTTTCCAAGTGTTAGTTCGACTGCAAATTCCCCTTGTATATTGGAAAAAACGTGGGCTTGTCAGTGTACGTGTTTTCACAGCTTTATTTGACTGAAGCACGGTATAAGCTTAATAGGATGGTTGAGAATCAGAGCACAACAAAGTTGTACTTTGTGATGAACCGCACTATTTCTGGGGCATGCGTTGTCAACACGAATATGTCTGGACATCCTTAGAAAAAAGTATTCGGTCCGAAACGGTGCATGATGTCATCCAGAGATAAGAGGAAATGTTCATTTTTATGTATCTGTCTTGAAAGAATTGATGTACCAACGTGGTTATTAACCGTCATCAGCCCAGTGCTATCAGATTGCTCACACTGCAGTACCAATACTGGCCTGATGTGGATGCCACATCATAAGGACGACTAGCCTAAGTTCTCTTCTTTTTTATACTTACTCTCCGGCCAAGTTACATCAGGAGAATCACAAACCAGCGATCGAAAAGGATTCAGGAACACCACCGTAAACCGGCTTTCAATAGTTCGAGAAAGTCCAGCTCCAACGTGATTGGTTTTAACCTTGTTGGCATCGTGTTGTGAGCCAAGAACACGGATGGCGCAAAGGTTATTTATTCAGATAACCAACACGTGGGTTATGCGTTTCAACATGACAACAAACAAAAACACTCAATTGCTTGCAACATTGGTTCCAGAACGCCACGGTTATAACGGTCACGAATGCCCAATTTCTGTGTGTACCGAGAACCATTTCATATCAAGCTGCACTCCAGTGTTTCTTCCTGTATTTTTTCCGTGGCTACTTCGATGTCAAAATCCATGCTCCTGTCCCACTACTGAATGGTAGTAATTTGAGTAGTATAATGCGATCGCTCGTCTTCACTACGATCGGCCATCGAGTGGAACCAGAAGTTGCATTCCGAATCACCTACAAGGTTCGTCAAATTCACACTAGAGACGTCTGGATCTGAGGAATGTCAACTACAGAGAGCAATGTCATCAGACTCTATGGCCCACGTGAGTGTGTCCAAAACAGCTCGTACGAAGGCTTCAGCCCCTTTGATCGAGTATCCTCAAGCCACTTGAAGCCCGAGTAAGCACGAACACCTTGACACTGATGTTGTCATATATGCACCAAAGCCCCAACCTTCCTCGACATTGTATGACCACCCCGGTATATGTGACATTTTATGACCCGTTTGACTTGTTCTATAAATGTAAATATCCGATGGTAATGACCGAGAACACTTGTTTGCCCAGTCGACTCCTTATGAATTCTATGAAAATATCGAGATTGCTGACCATGCTCATGTACTTTTGTAACTTGACTCTGTACTCTGTTAATACAATGCTATTCGTAGTTCATCAGAACACCTATACACACACTTATGTAAACTTAAAAGGGGTTTAAAAACACTGGTAGACTGTTCATCCATTGAAATTTCCCCCTGGAATCTGTACTTTTGATTGGACCAAATGAAACAATTCATTTGACACATAACAGTGCTTTGTTGGTGGAACACAACGGGTAGGATGCGGGTGATAAAAACTTATGTAGACGAAACATCGCACGTTCTGAACCGGATTGCCTGCAATGGGGTGAGGACAGTTCATTCTTGACGAGAAGAGTATTCCTATATTGACAGTTAATTTTGCCATAGTGAGTTTTATATTTTCGACAGGGAGAGCATGTAGTGTTCCCTAAAATGGGCGAATTCGCCACCAAGGGGGCCGTTGATGGAATGCTATAATATATTGTTAGATGAAAGGATGGACGATAAGATGGACGATAAGGATTACCACCATGACGTTTTTCAATTGCTCTAGAAAATATTCAATCAGATACACCATCAATACGTTTGTCAAAACATCATTCAGAGCTATCAGGTTATTTAAATCTTCCGATAGTACAGTCGACAACACGAATGCAACCCCGTACATTAATCCAAATTTTCAGATCATATTCAACGCGCGTTGTGCCACCTAAAGATAACAGCTTCCCTCGGCGCCTCGTGCTGTGATGTCTGTCAGTGCAAATACGCATCTGGGCGACTTTGCGCACACCTTTTGTTCAGTTGACTGGATTGCGTCGGGGACAAAGTAAACATTGGATTATTATAACCTGTGACGGCTAGCTATACCAGGGAAGTTTGACACCATATACACTGAACCTCCTAAAATGTCGCATCCCTTAGGCAATCATCAAAGTGCTACATTTGAGAAGTGCTGGTTTTAATCCATATCTGTTGCCGTGATCGATGAGGAGTAGTATATTTTTTAATGAGAAAATGCCTGAACTAAATAAAACGTCACTCACATTTGATCGCAGCCTTCGCAATCAGATAGAGATTTCAGTCCGCCCTCTTTGAACAGCAGAAACACTAGACTCGAGTTTCGCTCTTCTTAGTGATGGTTAGTAGTGCATATCCTTGCCACTGCTGGGACTAGAACTCTGGCCACGCTTTCATGAAACAACGGTGTTGACCACTGCATCATTGACTTCACATTAGACACGACTTAATCATCATAACTGAACGCCGTTTCGTATTTTAACTTTTAAGTAATGATCAGGTTACTGAGTCGTCTGCTTAGGAGACATGGTTACTGTCCTGTTACTTCCAATCGATAACCCCGCAACTAGGACTTCCGAAACAGGTCGAAATATCTGATCTCATTAAACCTACTAGGCCAACACCGTTGCCTCATGAAAGCGTGACCGGAGATCTAATCCCGGCAATGGCAAGGATATGCACTATTGACGAGCTATAATGAGAGCGAAACTACAGCCTAAGGTTTACTTTGTTCGAAAGGGGCTGACTGGAAAGTCTATCTGAATGCAAAGGCTACGATCAAATGTGAGTGACGTTCGGCTTGAAATTAACCAGATCCCCGACTACTTATCAGTAGTCGCCCAAAATCCTCAATTACTGCCCATCAGCATATTATTACTGCTAGTCCACTCAATTCTGAAAATTTAATTACACTGGTAGCCTAATGTACGATTGTGAAAACCGGTATCAGTCTTCTGATTACTACTTAACTTTGCCATACGAAAACTGGCAAGGTCATTATTGTTTTTCGTTGTAAGACATTAATGTAGGTTAGCCTGTCGTCGGGACAAAGCTGAACACGAAGTATTTTGAAATCCTCACCTCCATTCTTTAGCTTGTCGTCCATAACATAGTTTAACAGAAGGGAGTAGTGAAAATATCTGCTGAACATTCGAGATCATTAACCGAGATAAATGTTTCTTTGGCACTCTGCTGTGAACGAGTCAGGCCTAGAGAGCATATCAAACATGATAATCAAATCGGTATTCAGGCTTAAAACGTTATTAGTTTCATGAGATTCACTTGGAACCCAGTGATATAGCTTGGTTGTATCACAATTGCAGAGTAAACACGTTTATTCAGTCGTATTCGATAGAGAATAGGGAGATTGTTACCGGTTTGATTTTTTGGAGATATGCGACAGATCATGTTTTGGTAACAGACGCACAAGTAAATATATCTCAAAATTTTTGTGTAGAAATGAACTCAGCTTGTTCCGTTGAGTTATTGGCTTCACTCCCTACTTTTCAGCAATTTTTGGATCACTACTTACCAGTGATAAAAATTCGCACGACTGAGGAGCTTCATTGAGCACAAAACTCGAATCTAGTATATTTTCCCCCAAGGGGTGACTGGAAGATCTGTGATAATGCGAAACCTGTGACAAACTGTGAATGACATTCAACTGATATCAGCCAGACCTCCTACTACTTATGAGTAGCAATATAAAACACGACAAATGTGGTCATTTCTGGGATTTCCACTTGGAGAGGAGTCCTAGTCGAGTAGTCACTGATTGAAGTTAACTAGGGAGTTACTGTTTCTTTTCTCGAAGCAATCGAGCAATCTGAGCATTACTCAAACGAATCTGGCTGAACGCTCGTGTAAGGTGTATCGGTCATGCTTAATGTGAGGTCAATGACTCAGTGGTCAATACAGTTGCCTCATGAAAGCGTGGCTGTAATTCAAATCCTATCCATGACAAAGAAATGCAACAGTGATATTATCTAACGAGATATGCTATAAGGAGAGGAAATTGAATCCACTACATATGTTCGAAAAGTTACCCGAATGTAATAGCTGCGATCAAATGTGGATGGTGTACAATTTATATTTTGAGATCCTCATCACATTCTCGTGGAATCTATAGAAAATCGATTACAGTTTTCCGACATTCGCACGAGACATTCACAGATTAACATAATAGGATAATCTTTAATGTCAACACAACTTATGTGAGACTCTGGCACATCCGTGAACTATCACAGCTGCTGTGTTCTGTGAATGATATAGTGTTTCCGTCCTATAGATCATTATGTCAACAGCTACAGCTTTCCATCCACTACATTAGCAAACACACATGCATACACGGAATCCATCCGTGTATTTTGTCCGAACGATTGCTGTGAGTGCACTTGCTTTGTCTGATCAATATTTGCATCACAATTTATTTGCACATCCTACCGATTTCATTTGGATGCTTAATGCTTTTTACTACTTACAAAGTAAAGGAATTAACAGCCTATCATTTAAGGCAATGAACCAGACGCGGCCCGGACAGGCGACCTTCATGTGAAGGTTGTAAGTTGTGTTCAGAAATGCGGATGGTATCGTTGTCCTGTCCAGCCCAGGGAAAGACACTGTGTTGATTCCTGCGCCATAGTCTATTGCTCGAGGTTGCGTGTGTGCCTGAGTGTGTGTGAGTGCGTGACATTGAATGCAGCGTGGTTGGCAAACTGATTTGTTTGAAGCCGGTGTGGGTGTATGCGCGTCTGAACGACTCAGCGATGTGTGTGTGATCGCATGACACAGGGGGCAGTCTAGACGTATGACCTTGACCACAAAGTAATGGAATGCTACATCCCAAGACCACTTGAAATCTGGGTAAGTGTGAGACCCTAACCACCGCCGGTCGCACGTGTCATGGTGAGCACTTGTTCCAGTCCCATCTCTTAATCAGCATTTCCACTCTCTGACAGTGAACTGGGTTCGTCCCAATCGGCTGAGCTACGTATTGACCCATGCATCCGCATTGATTTTCGTATACGCATTAGGTGACTGCAAAGGCTGCATAGGGCTAACCCAAAGCAGCTGTTTACAAAATCAGTTCCCGTGATTATTTCAGTTCATATTTACATTTGGGCTAACTGCTACTTTCGGTCATTCTCACAAGGCTTTTATGATTGCTTGTGTACGGATCACATAAGAAAATCAGAACGAGCCAAACGTCATTGGTGTGCGTCATTGTCTGTTGGGAGTGAGTGAGAGTGTTCATGAATGCGCGTATCACAGCATCACACGTGATCGTCAGTATCGAGTGGTCCTGGAGGTAACTGACCAAGGTAGATTGATGGTTTATACGGACCGTTTTTTGTGTACACAGACATGCATACAGATCCTGATGGAAGTCCCATATGAGAATGTGAGAGCTATGGTCAGTTGCGAGTGATTTTCAAACCATTATAACAAAAATCCCCTACTAGTTACCGGTAATCTAATGAGATTATCTCCGACAGAAGACCAACAGCTCAGATGAGCTGGATGCTATTAGGGGAAGTGGATTCGAATAGATGCGCATAAATAGTGCAGTATGGTGACTGATACTTTACAGAGGAGAGCGTACGTGAATACTGACACTGAACTAATTTCACATTTTATTATTCGGATCGAACTCCGGAACTGATTTGTATTGTTGCTATGTTCATGGTTTTATGTTCTCTTTCCTCAGAGGAAAGCCAATCCGGAACGTGGTGAATGCGTGGACACCCCCGGCCACTTAAGGAAACCTACTGCAACGTTAGCAAACTTACTTAAGCCTTAAGTATACAAAATGGGAACTGCATGAATATATCGTACGGCTTTTTATAAGCAACTGTTGGGTATAACAGTCAGAACCAGCGACAGGTCAACAAATGTCACAGACGACGAGGTGTAGGTGGGGTTATAACGGATCCACCAGTCATGCGAATCTTGTCCATCTGTGTAAAGCGGCTCATACTTGACGATGTTTCAAGTCCCGAGGTTCGTTCATGCTTTTTCTCACCGTTGTAGACTCGTCCCTGAACCGTATCACTCCGTTTCAAACCAATACTTTTTATTAGTCCTGAGCATACTGCACTGGCCAATATGACAAAGTGGTCGATCGTCATACGATGACAAGTAAATCATTTGACTGTACACTGGTAGACAAAAATGGACACGGTAGTTTGTTGTGCTCAGCTCGTAAGACTGAGACATGCGTGTAAATGGTGTGTTGTTCACGATTTGCTGCACTGGTAAGCGTATGACCTTGATAATCCACTTGAATTTGCCTTGACTCCAATCGGTTCGACTTCAAAACCTAGGTCGTCGACAGATTTTGCGATTGATGGGAAGGCATGAAGGGCATGAATCATCGCATCTGCTGACTTCACTGTTTGGATATATTTAAGAGACCCAGTATATTAATTTGTTAAAGACTGCTGTTGATATTGGCGTCTTATTGACATAATTTTGCTTAAATTTCAAAGAACACCAAAATTCGATCCGGTAACTATTTCTCCCTGTCAGACATACCGCTGCGTTCGGTTCAATATTTCAGTATCCATTGTCAGGCGTCTAGTACAGAATGCCGGTTGTTTAGTAAGCATGTCGAACTGGATGCAATTCGGTTAACACCTGTGAAGGAACAGTATTACAGGAATGTGTAAGGCGCTGTCATTGGACGATCCGTGGATTTTAATAAAGACACTGACCTACGCGAAGGGATCCATGAACAAGTTAACTATGCCTTTTCCAATCTGAGATATTTCGACATTCCTTACACGTGTCTCGATGTCATTTTTTGATGCCGCTAGAGTTCCGTGGACCACAACGGGGCAGCTCGGTCGATGCGCATATGAATGGGCTGACAGTCACAGGGGTGGGTTGCTTTTTACGTTGTGAGAGGACAAGGACCCGGCAGATGCAGAGAGTAAACCAGGCAAGTTCACATATACCAAGTTGTCTGGTTGACGGGGGCGCCGGCTACCACGTACACAGTGAATACTGAGAGTGTGGGTACACCCGTACGACGTAGAATACACACGAACAACGTCCGGTAAACTGGTCGTTTGCTGTTGGGTACATCAACGATTCACTCAGAGTGGTACGGGTTTCGGTCGTCGTCACCGTCGTCCGAACCACCATCGTGCAAAGCTGAAGGTAGGACTGAAACACCCAGACTAATCGATCGATCGATCGCGGTCTCCAAGCCTGAGTAAATAGTGTCCTGGGTAAGTGACAAGCTATTGCAAGCCCACTCTGGATTTGGGTGAGCTAGGCGTGATTCAGACGAGACGAACTCTCTCACTGTGCTAACAAAACGGTGCGGACAAACGGGCAGACAAATCGCACTAAACTGCATGCCAATATCGTGGTTGAATCATACAGAGGTGGACACTGGGTGGAGATTTACATACTATGAAAACGTGTCAAACAGTAGCTTATAGTGAACTGGCTAAATAGTTCATAAAGGAAACCAACTGCTGGATGCATGTCATTTGTCCGTTTCGTTTCACCTCTATTTTTCGAGAGGTACTTGCCGAAGCATCTAACTAACCACCAGATCTACTTACGTGTTAAGCATCCTGTGGCATCCTGTGGATAGCTCCAACAACTAATGCCAAACTCAGTCTCAGGATCATGTCGATTATCAATCAAACTAATTGATGGCCAAACCAATTTGATTGGAGTATCAGTGTGCTTGCGAAGATTCGATCAACGCAGTAAGTCGAGGTCAATACACTTTACAAGCATATATAATTCGTGCTAGTTGGGTACAGCAAACCATATTGACCAGTGTTCAGTCACCTCATAAAATTCAACTGCAATATAATCGAGTATTGATGAGTGGTCAGGGATTTGGTTAATTCCAAGTTGCACATCACAAACAATTGGTGGCCGGAGTTCTAGTCCAGGCGGTGGCAAGGATATGCACTACTGACGAGCTCTAATGAGAGTGAAACTCTAGTCTAACGCTTACTTTCGAGACAAGCCAACTGGAAAATCTATGAGAATGCGACAGCTACGATCAATTGTGTGTAATGTTCAACTTGAAATAGTCGGTTATCGTTGGCCAGCGTACCCGGTTTTTGGCGTGTGGGATAGAACAGTGCGATTCACAAGTATTTCAGCAGTGCTTTGAAACAGCATACCCGCTCAAGATTTCCGTTGTAAAACTTAGAAAGGGCACAGCATAGCTTGGTAACGGCGAGTAGGACTGTTGTCACCGGACTAGAAGCACAGCTATTCAGTTTCGTAAATCCCCAGATAAATATGTCAAGTGATGAGAGAGCTGGAAATGCATACTGGTGATCACTGCACAGGCTCATCGCGCTCAGTCTAACACCCTGGAAATGTGCTGTTAAGGAAACAAACTACGTACTCTGGAACACTCGTTTGCACCCTATCGTGCAGAGGGCATACAACACTTCGTTCATACTCTGGAGGTTCTTCTAGAAAAAGCTAGTACCATAGCAACTACGAATGAGAATCTTCTTGAAACAGTCACTGCAAACTGTCGTTTTATCAGTGGTGCTTTTCTGGAAGTGACAAAATGTCAAACCATTCCACAGAATATCAACCTAACCCATCACTTTTAGACTGAACTGTCAATTACAAGCCGAAAATTCATGTAGGATGTATCAGATGATGTTCCGGTTTACATATTTATAACTCAACGATTAGTGAATTCAGTTAAACGGACATTTAATGCAGCGGAACTCTGTGTACTGGCCCGCACCAAGAAACTGCCTCTCCGTTCAGTCAAAGGAGATCGGCCTGTCGATGCCACCTCACATTATGTCTACCAACTTACATGTAACTGCAAAGAAAGTTACATAGGCAGAACCGAGAGGTGCTTGATCTCCAGAGTGAAGGAACATTTGCCTAAGTGGGTACAGAACTCCGTATTACAGAAGAACGACAATGTGTTTGAAACACGCAAGCAACCAGCGTCCGCAGTCGCAAGACACGTCCTGACCACTGGACACGTTATCGATCCAATTTGTGCATGCAGAATCTCATTACGTCACTCGAACCCAAGATTCTTGTGGTTTGCTGGAGCTGTCGCAATCAATCAACTAAATCCGACCCTGTGCGTTCAGAAACAGTTGCTCGTAAACTTTACCCTTCCCTGGACTTAGTGACCTTTCTTAACCCACCGATTGACTATCCACCCTACCCCCTATCTGTTCGATCTAAAAAAGACCGTTTCATGTTATTGCAAATTTGGTACTGATGAGTCAATACGAAATGCTTGCATCTACCAGTTTTCGTTTTCTGACTGTTTTGTTCAAACTTCTGAAATTGCCGCCTATGGCTTTATGCTGTCATTCGCTCCTTTGCGACAAAGAATGGTTTCTGTCGTTAACGTAATAGCACGGAAGATATTATCAAGTGATGGATGGTCGCATGAGTTGGTCTTGCAACGTGGGAAAGTGTACAACCTTTTGTTGCAAGCCATTGAACGGTTTTCCCTGTGGAGCGGTATGCTCAGTCTAGTGAACGCTTCCCAAAGATGTTGGAAACTGAACTAGCGACTCTAACTGCACTGAATACCTCAAGTGACCGGAATACATCCCTTTCATTATTAAGTGATTCCTTGGTTAAGTCGCAACGAGTTAAAACCAACAGAGTTATCGGTTTCCTAACGTTCCGACACTCTGGGATAACCTTTATCAAGCGACTGAAATGAGACAATTTACATTAAAGGAGGTAAATGGGGAACGGTTAGTTAATCAGGTCAGTCAGTTTAATGTCACGCTACAATCAAGTACCCATTTGAACCGTGGGTCTTGACAGGCTAACAGGGTGTAGGGTTGGCCATGGCAGATCCAACGCGTGAACAAAACGTTTCTGTGCGCACAGGGGTAGGTTGTACAGGCGAATTCCAATAGCTTCAGCTGTGGACAGAATCCTACGCCTCACTGCCCTCGACTGGGTGGCTTTAACTCGATAGATTGGGCGAAATGCGTACAAGCTTCAAATGAGACAATCATCAACTGCCACGTGTTTGTTTGTTCAAAATGCAGACTGTAGACAGGATGTTTGAGTTCACGGTTCACGTGAGGTCAACATGTGACGATCTCAGGTGCGAATAAAGATAGGTATTATGTGTGTGTGTGCGCGCATTTAATCTGTATGCGTGTAGACTGTTTGGGATAGAGTGGGTGGAGGATATGCCGCAAACCGTTCCTATGTGGTGTCATTGTTGCCTATCTAATAAATCATGTGAAACAACTGACAACTGTAATCTGTCGGATCGATTCACCGTCTATGGTGTGCTATCAATCAGCAAGGCTACTGCCAGCACGCGTTCCTTGTGATTACGGGAACCACCGTTCAGCACAGTTGGATGGTCGAAGTCAGTTTGATGTTCGTTGAAGACTGTGTGTGTGCCACGATGGTTGAATCATGTTCCAATTTCCAGGGTTGTTGAGCTTCGGTAGGAGGCTTCTAATTACATCTTACATATTTTAGGGTGCATACTTCCAGCTACCGAGTGATCTGTTCAATGTAAGAAGCTTGATAATCGTTACATCTAATTCGATAAACACATTCTGACTGCTCCAGAACTGTTCGTTTGTCCTTTAAATAGACTGACCTATTATTTAACGTGTTGGTGGCCTTTAATGCAACTCTGCTGCTGTACTAATTGTGAACCCGTCCAAGGTCCTCTGGTATGTTCCTTTTGTACGGAATAACGACAGCCAACAGCCAATTCTTGGACTGTTTGATCGTGCAACAAGGTAGCACCTGGATTGGACGCAAAATATCGTCGCAGTAACGGTTACCTTTCAATGTCTACTTGACGATCTTGTATTCTTTCGATAGTTCGACCTCGAAACTGGTTAGTAACAAGGCTGTGTGAAACAAACTAGATGTAACTGCGTTCTTGGTGCATATGGGGTGTTCTGAGCTAAAGGAAAGGTACCGAATAAAGTGGGTGTCTTTTCTGTACACACCTGTGTCCAGGTTACCATCGGCTCTTCTGCGTATTCTGCAATCTAGTAAACCCAGTTCGTGATTGACTGATAGACACTGAATCGCAAGTTTGGATGTGCGGATGAAAGGGATTTACATCTCCTTCAATCAACAAACCTTTACGTGACTGACATCGAAAACAGATGGATTTTGTAGTTTGCCGTGGTGTTATACGTCAGTCGTATTAATCCCTCCTCGTGTGTTCAGAGGCAGATTCGGATGACGCCTTAGTTGTTCTGGTAGACCAGCGTTATACGATAATGGAGAATTGGTGATAAGTGTCCATCATTGTGGTCATAGTTACCATGGTCTTATCTGTCTCCTGCTGTGTTTACGTTATCTTCACAATCGGCCAAGTAGCTTCAGGGGAGTGCTATAGACTACCTACAAGGGTGAGATAATTATTCACGCAAATGCACATGTGCGCACAGCAACGCCCGAGGAACAGCGGCCTGCCAATGGGAAAGAAAGAAAGCTGAGTGCAAAGCGACGCTGGGCTCAGTCTGTTGTGCCGGATCGCGGTGACCCGGTTCACTGTTTGTCTTTAGTCCACCTAGCACTGAGCGTATGTTGTGGATCGCGAAATCCCACTGGTGTAAGCTACAGCCGCCAATCTGTCGCCGTGTTCTACAACCGTTTAGTGCTCATCTCATTGTCAAGTCTAGAACTTACACACCGAGATAAATTCTTCATGTTGGTCAATTGGTAACAGTGCTCGAATCACGGAACTGACGGCTATCGGCGACTGAACGATGACTTTGATGAATTTTTCATGTTTGAATACGTGCGGGGAATACAAACACCACTATCCAAAGAAATAGGGTCCTAGCTGGAATTGGTTGAAAATCGTACCCTGGCCCAAAAACAACAGTAGCCTACCTTAATAAGAGTGGCAACGGAATTGATGGTGAAGTATGTATCTTTTTCATCATGTTTGGGCAAATAAAAGATTATTCAATCCAATCAAACATAGAAGCGTATCAGTGAATGCGCTGTTTATGTGAAGAAATCACTAGTTTAACTACTGTTTACATATTGGCAACTGAAGCCTACACCAGTGACATGATGCAATTCATAGTATGCGTTCAGTGCTGGACGAACCAAGGACAAACACTTGACCTGGTCATTGCGATCAGTCACACCAGTCGGCAAAGGCTTTGATCAGGCTGACCAGTGGAATAATATCTGGCGATTGTGGGGGCCGCTCTTAAGTTCACCGCGGCCGATACGTCCTCGCCCGAATGTCTCATCCAGTTATTCTCGTACAGACAGTTTACCATGTGATACTGCACCATACTGTATAATCCAAACGTAATTAAGTACTCTCAGTTGCTCCAGCGCTGGTACAACGTTCTGCTGTAGCGTCTGAAGATAGGACTGCTCTAGTTGGCAAAAGTTCATGCGAATCTGTGTCTCAACAAGCCTAGATCGAACCACAAGAGTTGGGTTATATTGACGTCGGATTGGAGCAAACCGATAGGGGTTATTGACATGCTCATGATGAGGCTTCCGTGCGAATCCATTCGGACAGAATATTGCTTCCTCAGTATGTACCGTCGAACGTATAGCCATTCCCGATAAATACAACGTGAAAAATGATTTATGTTTGTCTGCATCCGACAACCGAAGCCACTGTATTCGGACCTTCTGGTATGGCCGATACTTGTATCGTTTGAGTATTTTGTGTACAGTGGACTTTGAAACGGTACAACACAACTCAACACAAAAAGTATCGGATAGATGGACAGACACGCACAGACACGCAGTCACCTCGGGGCGCACAAGACCGAAGTGCCTTCAGTGGAATGAAAGTATCAACCTAAAACCATCATAAGCCATTTACCCGTGCAGTCTACACAGTTTTCATTCCGTTAACAATTCGAAAATCTGTTCCGTTCCTGAATATAGCCTTTTATTACACAACGTTTGGTGAGAAAATGATCGTGATTGCACAATCCGTCAGGGAAATACCGTATTTTTACTTTGTTCACTTGCACTCATCGTTCCATGCTGGCTCCTAAACCAGCGTTACACTTCAAACGCCGAGGCATGTGTGTGTATGAGCAGCCAGGTGTTATCGATCATGGGCCGTGGTACGAGGGGGAGCCAAAAAGTAATGCCATTTTATTTCGGACAGGTATAATTACCAACACAGG
>JTDE01005125.1:32499-53086 GCA_014338405.1 Paragonimus skrjabini miyazakii
ATTCTTCTCTCATACCAGTTCGGAGATAACCGCGCTGTTGTCGTCGAACCAGTCCGGACGTTTCTGGCTTTTGGCACCAATCGTCTCAGTGGCTGCCGTCGTGATCCGTTCCTTGATAAACTGCCACATACCCTCAAGGGTAGTGGATACAGGAACGTCGTGCAGACGAGCGACAACTGCACATTGGAAAGCAGTCTTCGTCTCGCCGTTTTCCAGTCGTTTGATATCCAACTTCTGCCGTTGTCCGGAAGATCTACAATAAACAGACTTGCGTACGTGGACAAATAATTTAGTCCTGATCAGTCTATGATCGGTGCTACAATCAGCGCCGCACATCACTCACGTGATACGCACTTCATGAATGTCACGCTGTCGCACAATCACATGATCAAGCAAGTGGTGATGACCGCTTCGTGGATGGGTCCACGTCGTGATGTCGCTCGCATCCAGCTGGGATCGGGTGTTCGTGATAGCCAGCTCGTGAGTATCACACAGGCGGAGCAGACGATCACCGTTCTCGTTCACTGAACCAATGCCGTATGGTCCGAGGACTCCCAGCCAAGCTACCGAATCGCGCCCGACCCGAGCGTTCAAGTCACCCGGAACAAACAGTCGATCAGTTACTGGCACCGATCGGATGGTGGTGGACAGTTGGTCATAGAACTCGTCTTTTGTATCACCAGTGTGACACATAGTCGGGCCATAAACACTAACAAATCTGGGACACTTACCTCGACGGAGTCGCAGGCGCATACACAGCATTCGAGGGCTGGTGCCGTGCGGTTCGCCTATCATCAGAGCATTGATGCGATCAGCGACTGCAAAACAGACAACATGCTCCCGAGCACCGTTTGTCGGGTAACCTATCCAGTAGAAGGTGTGCCCGGCACCTGCTTCCCGTAACGTACCTTGGTCCGCAAGCCTTGTCTCGCTCAAGGCTTCTACGTCGATTCTATAGCGACGCAGTTCCATCGCGATCAGTGCAGTGCGCCGTTCTGGCCGTCCTTTGGAGCTGCATCGATCCAACAGTGTGCGCACATTCCATGCTCCAACACAGAGCGTCTTGCGTCCCCGGACCCGTTCCAGGTTGGTCTTCGGGTTACTGAAACTTGAGTAAGCATTATCTGCTCGGGGATTAATATTGGGGAGACAGTATGAGGGTGAGTGATTGGCAGTAGCATATTCTCGTCTATCCAGCCTGCCATGTGCAGCAGATAGGCGACTCGGTTTATCCTGCGCGACGGCCGATGTAGTATGATATTTGGTTTTTGTGGGCTTAGGATACTGCCAGGACGCCCAGACCTAGACAGGAGAGCGATTAGGGCTCTCAACCAAAGCCTTTGGCTCAAAAGCCTGTACCGCAAGGCAGCAGGTGTCACAATAGTTTATTGTTTAGTCCAATCGTTCCGGTCTTTTGCGACTTCTTCTGTAGTGTTGGCTCCTGGTTTTTTGAACTTAATTAAAATCGAGTTAGTTGGAACAATTGCAGCTCTAATTTTCTAGAGCGAACAGGCTGTCATTTGGACAACCGTTTCCTCTTCAGAAATACAGTAACTTTTGATTTTTCATATGATTTTAGCAATAGCATATATTTTTCTGCACGCATGGTATGCACGTATGTTTATTTGTTTCGTTTTTCATAGGAGCCACCGTCTGTTTTCGCAAATTTAACCCTGATGGGCTCAGTGTCTGCTTATCTAATAAGTCGGTTTGTTCGGGCCGCTCACTAGACTGATTCGGTTAGCAGACCTGTTTTTGGGTTAGTCCCTTTCAGTTGAATTTCCCATGAAATGGTTAGGGTCACGGATTTCGATTATTGTCCCACAATTTTTGGACGATTGGTGCCATGTGAACATAATGGCACTGTACACACCGCATGTTTCCAGAGCATTGCAATCCCAGACGAGGAGGTGCTAACCTATACTGCTGTCAGCTTAACAGCTGGGTGCTACCACGCTATGCTGGTTTGTTCCCTGCACCCAGCGGATCCGTGTCCACTCACTACGTTGAAATGGCCATGACACACCCAAGCTGTTGAAAAATCCACAGGAGTAAATCTACTGAACAATTTACTCTGAAAAAGTAATATAGAGTTTTGTGCAACTGTTACTGAGACTTAAAGCACTGTGCTCCCTTGACCCGATTAATCAAAATGGGGCTACTGGCCTTCCCAGGTGGTTTTGCGATAAATCGACCGCTGCAGCGTGTCGTTATGACGCCTTTTATTTAAAATGTCAAGAAAAGCTATGCTTCTGTTCGACTCAGTTTCATAAGTAACAGACAAATTTGGTTGCATGTAGATCATAAGGTTAAAAACGGAAGAAATTTGTCATACTCAGTAAAAATCAAGATATCGTCGACATACCTTTTGTATAAAGTAGTCATGGGATTCGTTTTTAAATCACTCCAAAGAAATCATCTCCAAACTTTGGTCCTAATGGATTGCCCATGGCTGCCCCGTTAATTAGCATAAAACATGACGTCTATCCTATTCCAGTTTCTCTTACCAGAGTGCCGAAGGATTGTTATTGCATGATTCTGGTGGATTACCAAAGCATGACTGTCAGGACCGATCAATATTCGTTTACCAAAATTATCAATGCAACCAAAAAAATTGGTTTCTACTCCTGGATCGACCACTGCGTTCAAAATTATGACCATTCGGGTCAGGTGATCGATTGCGAATCCGTAGTAAATGGATCGATCGATCAGGCGAGTTTTCGGTTTACGTTTGGACATCGATCTTACACAGCCTCTCACAGGACGGCCGCCAGATGAGACTGTAATAATTATGCGCTACATATCTCTGTCAGTAGATCCATCGTCGACGTTTAATTCTATGGTTGGATTTTGGTTCACGTCCTTTTCTGAAGAGCCCATGATAACCGTGACAACCGCATTTACTGGCCTGTAAGTGGTGCATGACCACTCGATAAGTCAGCTAATGAAAACTTTCATCTATATCACCTGTTCTTCGGGAGAACTATGACGAGGTAACATTTGAATACTAAACAAAAGCAGTGTCAACCGTGTGATCACCCTTCGGTACCATAATACTGGCCACTCTATGGTAGTGCATGTAATACGGGTGACTGGAACTTTGGTTTATACGTGCATTATGCACATTGCTCTCTTAGACTACCTTAAATTCATAGACCCGACATGAGAAATTCTCCCCGGCACAGCGTTGCCACTCGGCTGTCCCGCCGCATGCACTAACGTCTCTGTCAACAGGCTTCGTGACATATTTTCGAATTTACGGATTCCATAAAAGTTCTAACTGTCGGTGACAAGTTCGTTTGTTGATTTTGTGTCTTTTTACTGCTCACGAACGTTTCGTTGATAGTAAATCGCAGCTAAATATGCGAATCTGTTGACCAAATCTCACAATACAACGCTGAACCCGTACTAAGCATCAGTTGAATGACTCGCCACGTTTTCAGTGTGCGACTTATAGTTAACCGAAAATACGCGGGATGTTCCCTCGATAAAGGTATAACGAAACGCCACATACGATGGTCTGGTGGTGGAGTCTAGAAGTCACTAACTAGTACAGTTGTTGAATATTTGACTGACACTGGTCACAGTACGAATACACTGCCTGCCTCTTCTAATCCCCTTCAACTATAGCTTTACAAAGATATCCGGCCGTTGTTCGAAAGAAGGGGTAGCGATGTGATACGGATAAAAGTCATGACTTATTCAAGTAAACCCTCAGTGGTTGACCAGTGTTGTCTTCGCCATCCAGTCTGTATCAACTGGTGAACAACATGACAGTCCTTCGGCGTGTATGTGGAAAATCTGAAAGTTCGCCATTCGGAACCGGGCTGTTCAAAAATGCACTGTCTACGCTGGTTAGGTTGTGTACTCCGTATGCCAATTGAGTGTCTGCCACATCGCACATTAGTCGCTGCAGTTACTGACGGTTGAGTGAAACTGTAAGGTAGCCAGCAACTATAGAGGTGGTGGGCTATAGAAACCTTGACCGTCCCGCTGATTAAGGTGGGAAGAAGTCATCTGCCATTGTTTCTGCTTAGTTTTTTGTTCGTAAATTCCTACCCCCCCACTCATGGTAAAAGATGGCACAAATCATAATACGTGTGAGTACAACACAAAAATGAAAATACTTCGCTGTATCTACTGGCTGACACAGAAAGTGATACAGATCGTTTGTCAACCATACTGGGTGAAGATGACTGAATTACACCATTCATCTTTTAGACGGTCACTTTTCTCACGGTGGAGAGCTGCTGTACATTAATCCTGGAACCGTCTTTCAGAAACCGCTGCTTTAAACGCAATGTGATAGACGTTGGTTTCAACTACTGCATACATTTTCCAGTTTAAGATGTCGCAATATCGCTTGCGTGTGTCTCAATGACGATTTAAGATGACCCAAGGGGTTGCTGTGAGGTTCAGGGTCAGACGGCCAATATGCGCGTGAATGGGCTGACAGATATGGGGATTGGTTTGCTGTTACGCGATAATAGATCAGTCTTGGGTTTGAATACACGGCGCCAGATAGTCTGTATTCAGTCCCCTGACGCACTCCAACACCTACGCGGTGAGTAATGGGCACGTGACTGTGTTTATAGGGCACAGAAAGTACGCGAACAGCACAGTTGGCAAGCCGGTCGTCCGTTTATAGGTAAATGGACGATCCACAAGTTTCGCTGGGCGTCGCTAGGATGGCCAGATAGGTCGGGTGTTAGACCGACGATTAGTCGAGTAACAGAATGACAGCTGAAGGCATGGCTGAAACATCTTGAGTAATCCAGCGATTGTGGTCCCCAAGTCAAAGCAAACGGCGTCCGTGGCAGGTGAGGAACCATTGCGATTGCACTCTAGCCTTACATGATCCAGGTGTGATTCAGGTGATGGCGTATGGGTTTGTTAACAGCACAACACACGTGGGGGCAGACAACAACATGTGAGTAGTATGGGTGAATTCAAATAAAGGTGGACTCTGGGATTCGTTGACTAACAATGAAAATGTGTCAATTGTAACATGCAAGCTGACCGTTTTTATTCTGATTGTCCGTTACACTTGCGGACCAACTTTGAGACAACAGGGGACAGCATTCTTCCAAAGTAGGGGGCCCAGCAACAGTCCTGTGAAAGTAAACAACATAAACAAGCATGAGTCAAAGGCCCAGTAAGCCATACACACGACTTACACAAACGAAAACTAATGCGGCGCCAACAACATAGCAGCACGCTCTGTTACACAACTCAAATTCAATCTGTGCGCGCTTGTTGGTTTCGACTGCGCGTTACATCAACCTGTAACTTGTAATGAAAAATTTAAAACATTTAGTCAAAACAGAGAGAAGACACATATCGCGAGATGTTAACATTTCGATTTACTCTCATCAGTCGCCAACGTAAAACTAGCAGTTTTATACAGACTGCGTATAGTAACCACAATTGAACGAACCAACCACATAGTTCTGACCTTTCACGCTCTAATAGTTCAATCAATTCCACGGCAAGGAGATTGATTGCGTCAGCGCCTTCTGCGCACATAAAACTGGCCGATGTTGTTTGATGAGCATTGCCTCGCTAATCGTTAACAGTTTCGGGTTGCGATTATGTAACAATATCCTGAACGATTTAACAGGGTCAACTAGGTGACCGGTTGCTAAAATGTGTTTGGCGATCGATGAAGTCGGGTCCTTCGAGCTCGTTACAGTCAATAGTTCGTTTTTTGATATTGCCGTTGATAACCACTTAGGAATGTGCTCAGCCATACGTTGATGCAAACGCCGATCTGTCCTGCCAATATAGACGTCATTGCAACTGCAATTGACATGGTATATTACGTGGGAGACAGACTGATCGGTTGAGTGTGTATCGCCGATATACGCAGTTTGTATAAAAATTGCTAGGTTTACGTTAGCGACTGATGAGAGTAAATCGAAATGTTAACATCTCCCGATATATGTCTTCTCTCTGTTTTGACTAAACTTGTAATGAGGCAACCATACAATTCAAAACAGAACCCAACTGCTGGATGTATGTCATCTATCCGCCTCGTTTCACCAACCTTTTTTGAGATGTATCTACTGTAGAATCGAACCGACTGTCAGTCCTAACTAGTGTAGGCGTTTGCCACATCGTTCTTTCTGTTCTATAACGGTTTTGTGAGCCACGCTACACGCTTCCTACATACACAGGTTGACACTGTCTTAATTGACTTTAAACCACGTTTCAGGGAGGTATAGTTTTTCATTTTTCTCCTGCACAAATCTATAACTTGGGTTGACCCAACATGTTACGCACTCACTAACACAGCCTACATCAAAAACTTATACTGTTTGTTTCGTATTGGACAAGTGGGTGTGTGCTCGATCCCCGTCCACTAACAATTTAGAACGCCTTACCTGAGGCGAAATCGAAATGTAGTCCAAATAGACAATGAACTTATAGAACGCAGCTTGGAAACAAGCCGCATATTCCTAATAAGATTCGGAAATGTGATAGGTAGTTAGCTCTAGGCTAGTCTGGGATCAACGGCGGCAACCAAGAGGATAAAAGAAATGAACACAGGGTGGACCTCAGCCAACTCGACGACAATCAAAAGCGAGTCAAACGAAAAGTATGTAGAACCTCCGGGTGTGTTAAACAACACTCGAAAGGGTGCAGGTGAAACGACTTTAAACAGAGGAGTAATTGAGGAATCGTTGGGAAAGGGGCAAGCATTCGTTGCGTTGCAATTTGATCCCACACTTGACCTCCAGTCGTTTATTCTGCTGTCTGCCAAATTCGAACCAAATCAGTATTGGAATGAGAAGGGCAAAACAGTTCATTTCACTGCAAATTCACACCGACTACTGCCCAACACTATATGTGGTTTACGCATCCTGTTAGGCACTCAATCAACCGAGCTCGGTGTGGCAATTTGGCATAGATCAACATTTTATCAACGGTATATGCTGAAGAATTGAACTAGATACCAGTTGCAATTGGTTTAGGCGTTTCCCACATTGTTCTTTTTGTTCTAAATTGTAACATTCCGTCATCCATCTATTTCACGTGGACACCTGACTTTGTTATACAGGTCCCTATATCAACCTCTATGTTTTTTAACGAATACTCGTGCCTAGTGGGAACAACATTGTATACGCTGTAATATCTGTAAAAAAATTCTCCTTCAGAGTCCGGGTATGTCCAATCTGTAACGAACTATCAGAGTCAGTGGTTAATTATCCACCAGCAATCTAATTCAAGCAAAAAATTGACGTACATATTTCGAGACACTAACGCGCGTCTTCAGATGTATTGATCATCTGAGTCATTGCGGTAGACTCAAAACAGTCACTGTTGATGTTAGCCAGCTGTTATCTGCTTTGTATTGCGGTGCGATTGTTGTATGTTTGGCTTTCTATTACGTTCATTATCCTCCGATTTTCTCTGTCGTAGGTTTTCTGGCGCTGACCCTCTGAAACTGGAACAATATTCCGATATCTCATTTTTTTTCCCCAAACCGTCCAATGCAGATTCGGATGTGCAAAAGTATTCACAGCTTTCTCTACTTTATGACATTTTGTGACTTGTATGAATTATTATTAGGTAATTTTTTTTATTAAGCTACAAGTCAAAACAAGAGTTGTAGGTTTCACAGCATATTCTGTCACATCTGTCCCGCGTATGGTTCGATAGTAATAAGTCTTTATGAAATCAGGTCCCCACTGCGGACCTAGTTCAGTAGACATCCCTCCTGTGAGTTACCATCACAGTGTTACTTGATTCATCAGACAATGTAGTGGCGTATCTCTGTCACTCACCCTCCTTTGTGAGGATGGAAGTTTGTCAGGCCGTTGCGACGAGTGCTCGCACTGCTTGCACCAGTGCAATTGAAAACCACAGCCAGGCACGCAGATAATGAACTGTTTAGTCGAGGTCCCATAAGCATGGAACGCCCTCGCTGAAGTGGAAATTCTCAACCAACTTGAGATACAACAGCACTTACTGTGTATGCATTCCCGTAGAGATCAGTTGGTGAATCAACACAAATCTCACAGAAAGTGTGCAGTGTCTTTATCTGATCTAACTTCCGTCAGCACGCAAACGTAGCATCGTGTTATCTCAAGGTTTGACTTCACTCATACAAGTTTCATCGTGGGTTTGTATGGAACCATCTCCCAATAATCGGGTACTTATGCTTGTCGATTGGGTCTGGTGTCTACTACGGACAAAATCCAACAGACGCCCTCACTTCATTTTGCAGTACATTCGTCGTTGTAAAACAGAGCAAATATAGGGCTCGCAAAATGTTACTAAATTGATACTCGTTTTCTTAGACAAGCGACGACGCATGTCTGATGAACTGGTTATCATTTTGTTGACAGTTCAAGGGCTGAGTATAGTCAGTTGAAAGCCCAAGAGTCATGGGACGCATTGTCATATACAATGCTCAGTTCAGCATATGTAGTCGATTGGAGTTAACAGGACAGTAACTGTGTCTCCACTCGAGGCGATCGGGCAACCTGATCATTACTCACAAGCGAAAGTGGTTGGATGTTCACATATGATAATTCGGTCGTGCGTAATGTGAGGTCAATGGCGCAGTGATAAACACGGTTGCCTCACGAACAGCGTAGCCGTGGTTCCATTTCCGGCAGTGGTGAGGATATGCACTACTGACGAGCTCTAATGAGAGTGAAACTCGAGTCTAGTGCTTCTTTTCGAAACGGGCCTACTGGAAAATCTATGGGAATGCGACACCTACGATCAATTGTGGGTGATGTTCAAATTGGAATAAACCAAATCCCCGACTACTCATCAGCAATAGAACAGTAATTACTGAAAGGCCATTACTCTTATCTTGACACTTCACTGTAACATGCAAGACGGCCGTTTTCTACTCTAATTGTCCGTTACGCTTGCGGACCAACCTTAGGGCAACGTGGAGACACTGGGAGGACAGCGTTCTTCAGAAGTAGGGGTTCCAACAACAGTCCTGTGAAAGGAACCAACAAGAAATAAGCATGAGCCAAAAGCTCGGTAAGCCAAGCACACGACTTACACAAACGTAAACTAAGACGGCGTCGACAACACAACAGCACACCCTGCTACACAATTCAAATTTAACCTGTGTGCGCTTGTTGGTTCCGACCGCACGTTGCATTAGCAACGCACTACCAATCGATGGATTTTTCACACAGGGTAGAACGATCAGAATGGGCAACACGGTGGGTATAAACGGGAACTTCTGTGTAATACAGAGATTGGTCGATTAACAAAGTGGATGGCTGAATATACTTCTGTCAGTTCGGATCTTCTACGGCTGCAGACGAGAATAGAAATGTGTCCTATAGTAGCATTAGTAATCACTTGGACAGAAGACTGATAACTGTTAAAAAATATATTTAAGCCCCGAGACCATGACTACCGATATGAATAAATGGTGTAAACCCTCCTAAACGATACGCTGGTTCGATCTCGGTATAGTGGTGCACTCGATAAAATCGGATTCTCGTCTCGGTAATAATTTGCACGGAAATCTCGGTCCCGAATAGTACCGCGACTGTCCCCGTATTCGCTCCCAAGACAAGCCCGAAAGTCGAGTAGAAAGGAAACCGCTTCGATCCGCCCCAAAACGTATGCGACAAACGCGACAATTACAAAGTATTTATAGGGCGCGTAATGATCAAACATTCCCAAGACATCCAAGAGAACAGTTACCGAGAGAAAAAAGAGTTAGGGTCGCAGATGAGCCTAGCGGTATAAAATGTCTCGACTGCTTTGAATAGTTCCGCTAAGTAGGGCTGGGTCAATCGTTGATTTTTCTTTCTCACGACGGAAGCGGCTTGCGACGGTGACAGTGTGGGCGCCCTAGCAATAGAAAGAGAAGGAGAGTGAAAACTGTTTGCTCAAAAAGTGTACAGTCACATAGGACAGCTGGAAGATTTGGTGAAAATAAGGCATGTTAAGACATTTGAATGTTTTTACTCACTTCACCGATTTAAATCTGTTCTGCAATTGCATCACTGAAGGGTAATACATAGACAGAAGGCACGCACACTTGTCAGCATCCGAGAAGCAATGTTTGCATCATTGGTTGTAGCAAAGAACTAGGCGTATTGACTTTTTCCGTTAAACGTGGCTTGTATGCTAAAGTAACGTGATGGTGGATGGTGTAGAAGATTATGAGAGAGGGAAATCGGTGATAGTCTGTGACAATACTTCTTAGTGCGTTGACCTCGAAAGCGTGTTTGAAAATCATGAGTACACGGGTAGAGAAGCCCTACGACTGGCGCTCTACTTTCCGATGCTGATTCCAATCGAGAACATGTGGGGTGTAGTAAACTATTGGATCGTCGCCTTGGTTACGTGCTCAGTTGCTTGACCCAAAATCGACGAATCAGAAGAGACGCAGCAACACCGTTTATTGGAAGAACGAGACAAAATTAGGCCACAGAAGCCCTAAATTTATAGGACAAAACGATTACCATAGATGGCCAACAGACACCGAACAAATCAAATGAAACAGTCATATATAGCAGTCAGAGCGTCAGAGCAAATCACGTTACAGGGGCCATCAAAAAGCAACGCGAGCAAAAACAGTCTAAGTAGTGCATACGCCTTCGACTGCACACCTGCGATCTGATTGGCTGAGTGGAACCATACCATCACCCACGACCATACCATCCGAGCTGGGCCGGCCGATCGATATGACGTGATACGTCCTGGTTGTCGCGTTAGGAGACGCGTCTCCTAACGTAAACCACCGAGTAAAACAAACGGTGCGACAAAAGTCCGACCTCAAAGTGGTGGGTGTTCCTTCACACATGGTTTTCCAACGTGATTAGCGGTTGGGGTAACCAGAGAAATCAGGTGAAGAGGCCAGACGTGTGGTGACGACTATCTGTAGCAAAAGCGCAATAAAACACGTTCAGCCGTTCAACACAAAAACATTCAATAATGGAGACATCTGTCTATCATATCGCATTCCGTTTTGAATTTGGACAAAAGATTTTCGACGTCACATTAATCGTAATAACTTGGGCTTATTATGTGACCAGATTTTTATCTGATTTCGGACAGAAACGCAATGAGTACGAGTAAGGCGCGTGGCGTGGTTTATATTCATGGAACAAAGCAACACTGAGAACTGTGTGCGGAAACCTGAAGTCAACCGCAACCGGTGATTTGTTCTCTTCATAGGCAGATACCTCTGAGAAATATTACCGAGACGAAGTGTGCATCGAGTAATTGATTTCTAACGGGATTTGTGTGGCTAGTCCATAGTTCTCTAACGCCTGACATATTTGGACGTTTAGTTAAACACTTGTTTTCCGCCATCATTTCGACCAGATAGGATACCGGAATCCGGTAGATTGCACCTAGTCTGTTTCTAGTGCTGTCGGATTATTACCGTATTTTCAACACGTATGCACCCGGACACAAAATCTGGATTCAAAACAAAACAGCCTGCCAAAAAAACAGGCCTCCTAACCGAATCAGGTTAGCAAACGACCTCAACAAATCGCTGCAATCACATCCGGATTAGCTGGCACTACGTACGTACGTACTTTTCACGTCAAGTCGTTCAGCTCCATTGTCATAATGTTTCGACCACCACAGCCCAACATCGATAACACCTGACTGTTGACAAGCTTCTCTGTAACCGTTTCAATTTTTGCCAAGACAACGCTTGGCTAACAACTGTTATGAGTCGATAGGTGAGAATGTGATATTTCCCAGATGGATTGTTTCATCACGATAATTTTGTCCATCAAATGGTGCACAATGAAAAGCTGCATTCATGAACGAGACCGATTTACAAACTACTACAAGACTGGACGTAAAACAACAACTTTCCCATGGAATTGGAAGCACGTCAATCTGCGCTTTTAGATTTACCGCGCCATATTTGAACTCTGACGTGACGTTTTATAGCCAGTCATGTTGTCAAAACGATAAACATCGCATTACTGAGGTTTGTCATTCCACATCTTGTCAACATGTCTTATTTGACTGTTTTGTCTAGATATAGGTGCCACGATAAGGATGACCTGTTGAGTTATTCAGAATGATGTGGACAGCTCGTTCAAACATGTTGTCCAGAATGGAGTTCTTTGTTCTCTGATAATGTGCATTATCTTTAAAAATGTCGTGTGCAAGTTGGTCTGGATCCAGACCCACTGGACCGCAACTATGTGCCGTTATAAGGGAACAACTATCGACACTGTGACACATTTTTGTACTTCACAGATTAGTAATATGCAGTGTGTAAATATAACTGGCTACCAGTGGCTAAAAATGGCTATATCCTCTTGATATATGCTCGTCAGTGCCGTTTGCAGGATTGTACTAAACACGTTTTTACCTGACGTGCAATAAATATTCGGTCTCTATTCTCAAAGGATTTTTTCGATATTACGTCAGATTAACGCATGCTTGTGAATGATAATTTAGTGTCATGCGTTTAAGTAGGTAACTAACTTATAGTATTCAACTACAAACATTACGTTGATGAGACAGTAATCTGCTAAGTATGCGGATCTATCAGTTACTGCCAGTGTTTTACTGTTCTACTGGCAAATCGACATTACCGTCACGCAAAGATAGAAAGAGAAGAAAACATTAGTATATACATAATAAATTCATGAAATGTTCAAAATCTTCTCCGCTGTATTTTTACACAAAAACATTCTCCTTGGACATGACCATAGTATATGTTGTAGAGGAGTCTCAGAGATTCCATTCCATTCCAAGGTTGTGGCCATTTTGAGTTCTTACAGTGTCTGTGAACGTTCCGCGAATACATTGTGTCTGAGTTAATCCCAAAGAAAAATGCAACGAAGTTATATCTGGTGACCGTAGGAACTATTGTCATCCGAATGTCTCATTCAGATATTCTGGTACACACCGTTTACTGCGCCATACTGCTAAAACCAAACGTAGTCAAATTCTCCCAGTTGCTCCAGCACTGGTACAGCACTTTGCCGCAGCATTTGAAGATAGGAATGTTCTGGTTGACAAACGTTTATGCGTATACAACTTTAACCTGTAACGTTTTTTCTTACTAAACATGAAAGACTTGATAAAGCGTGTCGCAACAAGCCCAGATCAAACCACAAGAGTTGGGCTAATATTGACGTCGAATTGGAGCAAACCGATAGAGGTTATTGACGTGCTCATGATGAGGCTTCTGTGCGAATTCATTCGGACAGAATATTGCTTCGTCAGTAATTACTGTCAAATATGCATCCTTCCCCGATAAATATCACATGCAAAATGATTAACGTTTGTCTGCATCCGACAACCGAAGCCACTGTAGTCAAGCCTTCCGGTATGGTCGATGCTTGTATCGTTTGAAGCGGTGCATTTTTGAGTGAGCCGGCACATGCCATTTTGAAGACTGCTTTTACAGGTCACAGGACGTCACTGGCAGAAGTCATATGTTGGTGTGCGCGACCGACCACTTTGCAGGTCACTAACCTTGTCCATTGTAACAAACTCATCCATCAGCCTTCGAAGTGATCTACAAGTAACCGATCCCTTACCCACATGCTTTGCATTAAACACCCTAGTTGTCTCCGCCACACTTTTAGCACAGACCACATCAATAAAAACCAGTTCAATACGTTGTTCACCTGTCAGATTGCAGGCCCGTCGTTCTCTTATTTGCGCCCAGCAGTGTGATCTGGTTGCAGCCGGATAACTCACCCGGACCAAGTAGGGCGCGGCCGATGGCCGATAAAGTGAACTTCGAAAAGGGTGAGGCAACACCACACAAAAGTGTCGGATAGGCGGACAGACATGCAAAACGAACTATAGTCACCGCAGGGCCCAAATGCTCGACGTGCCCTTAGTGAAATGAAAGTATCAATTCAAAATCGTCAATAGTTATTTACACATACGTTCCGCACAGTCCTATGGAGGGCAGTTTGTGAGTGAACACGATACTCATAAGAAACGTGTTACGCACTTTACCTCCCCTCAGTTCGATCGGTACACACGTGTCGACATGTCATCCTAGGTCGCAATCAACCAACCACAACCTGTTTGGTGCGAATGCTTCCTGTCGATTCAAACTAAACAGCCTTTGCACTCTAGCTATATCCTTTATTTAGGGTGGAGCCGGTTTCCAGGGCATAAAGCACCCAAATCTGGACAACATGTTTGAACGAGCTGTCCACATCATTCTAGATAACTCAACAGGTCATCCTTATCGTGGCACCTATATCTAGACAAAACAGTCAAATAAGACATGTTGACAAGATGTGGAATGACAAACCTCAGTAATGCGATGTTTATCGTTTTGACAACATGACTGGCTATAAAACGTCACGTCAGAGTTCAAATATGGCGCGGTAAATCTAAAAGCGCAGATTGACGTGCTTCCAATTCCATGGGAAAGTTGTTGTTTTACGTCCAGTCTTGTAGTAGTTTGTAAATCGGTCTCGTTCATGAATGCAGCTTTTCATTGTGCACCATTTGATGGACAAAATTATCGTGATGAAACAATCCATCTGGGAAATATCACATTCTCACCTATCGACTCATAACAGTTGTTAGCCAAGCGTTGTCTTGGCAAAAATTGAAACGGTTACAGAGAAGCTTGTCAACAGTCAGGTGTTATCGATGTTGGGCTGTGGTGGTCGAAACATTATGACAATGGAGCTGAACGACTTGACGTGAAAAGTACGTACGTACGTAGTGCCAGCTAATCCGGATGTGATTGCAGCGATTTGTTGAGGTCGTTTGCTAACCTGATTCGGTTAGGAGGCCTGTTTTTTTGGCAGGCTGTTTTGTTTTGAATCCAGATTTTGTGTCCGGGTGCATACGTGTTGAAAATACGGTAATAATCCGACAGCACTAGAAACAGACTAGGTGCAATCTACCGGATTCCGGTATCCTATCTGGTCGAAATGATGGCGGAAAACAAGTGTTTAACTAAACGTCCAAATATGTCAGGCGTTAGAGAACTATGGACTAGCCACACAAATCCCGTTAGAAATCAATTACTCGATGCACACTTCGTCTCGGTAATATTTCTCAGAGGTATCTGCCTATGAAGAGAACAAATCACCGGTTGCGGTTGACTTCAGGTTTCCGCACACAGTTCTCAGTGTTGCTTTGTTCCATGAATATAAACCACGCCACGCGCCTTACTCGTACTCATTGCGTTTCTGTCCGAAATCAGATAAAAATCTGGTCACATAATAAGCCCAAGTTATTACGATTAATGTGACGTCGAAAATCTTTTGTCCAAATTCAAAACGGAATGCGATATGATAGACAGATGTCTCCATTATTGAATGTTTTTGTGTTGAACGGCTGAACGTGTTTTATTGCGCTTTTGCTACAGATAGTCGTCACCACACGTCTGGCCTCTTCACCTGATTTCTCTGGTTACCCCAACCGCTAATCACGTTGGAAAACCATGTGTGAAGGAACACCCACCACTTTGAGGTCGGACTTTTGTCGCACCGTTTGTTTTACTCGGTGGTTTACGTTAGGAGACGCGTCTCCTAACGCGACAACCAGGACGTATCACGTCATATCGATCGGCCGGCCCAGCTCGGATGGTATGGTCGTGGGTGATGGTATGGTTCCACTCAGCCAATCAGATCGCAGGTGTGCAGTCGAAGGCGTATGCACTACTTAGACTGTTTTTGCTCGCGTTGCTTTTTGATGGCCCCTGTAACGTGATTTGCTCTGACGCTCTGACTGCTATATATGACTGTTTCATTTGATTTGTTCGGTGTCTGTTGGCCATCTATGGTAATCGTTTTGTCCTATAAATTTAGGGCTTCTGTGGCCTAATTTTGTCTCGTTCTTCCAATAAACGGTGTTGCTGCGTCTCTTCTGATTCGTCGATTTTGGGTCAAGCAACTGAGCACGTAACCAAGGCGACGATCCAATAGTTTACTACACCCCACATGTTCTCGATTGGAATCAGCATCGGAAAGTAGAGCGCCAGTCGTAGGGCTTCTCTACCCGTGTACTCATGATTTTCAAACACGCTTTCGAGGTCAACGCACTAAGAAGTATTGTCACAGACTATCACCGATTTCCCTCTCTCATAATCTTCTACACCATCCACCATCACGTTACTTTAGCATACAAGCCACGTTTAACGGAAAAAGTCAATACGCCTAGTTCTTTGCTACAACCAATGATGCAAACATTGCTTCTCGGATGCTGACAAGTGTGCGTGCCTTCTGTCTATGTATTACCCTTCAGTGATGCAATTGCAGAACAGATTTAAATCGGTGAAGTGAGTAAAAACATTCAAATGTCTTAACATGCCTTATTTTCACCAAATCTTCCAGCTGTCCTATGTGACTGTACACTTTTTGAGCAAACAGTTTTCACTCTCCTTCTCTTTCTATTGCTAGGGCGCCCACACTGTCACCGTCGCAAGCCGCTTCCGTCGTGAGAAAGAAAAATCAACGATTGACCCAGCCCTACTTAGCGGAACTATTCAAAGCAGTCGAGACATTTTATACCGCTAGGCTCATCTGCGACCCTAACTCTTTTTTCTCTCGGTAACTGTTCTCTTGGATGTCTTGGGAATGTTTGATCATTACGCGCCCTATAAATACTTTGTAATTGTCGCGTTTGTCGCATACGTTTTGGGGCGGATCGAAGCGGTTTCCTTTCTACTCGACTTTCGGGCTTGTCTTGGGAGCGAATACGGGGACAGTCGCGGTACTATTCGGGACCGAGATTTCCGTGCAAATTATTACCGAGACGAGAATCCGATTTTATCGAGTGCACCACTATACCGAGATCGAACCAGCGTATCGTTTAGGAGGGTTTACACCATTTATTCATATCGGTAGTCATGGTCTCGGGGCTTAAATATATTTTTTAACAGTTATCAGTCTTCTGTCCAAGTGATTACTAATGCTACTATAGGACACATTTCTATTCTCGTCTGCAGCCGTAGAAGATCCGAACTGACAGAAGTATATTCAGCCATCCACTTTGTTAATCGACCAATCTCTGTATTACACAGAAGTTCCCGTTTATACCCACCGTGTTGCCCATTCTGATCGTTCTACCCTGTGTGAAAAATCCATCGATTGGTAGTGCGTTGCTAATGCAACGTGCGGTCGGAACCAACAAGCGCACACAGGTTAAATTTGAATTGTGTAGCAGGGTGTGCTGTTGTGTTGTCGACGCCGTCTTAGTTTACGTTTGTGTAAGTCGTGTGCTTGGCTTACCGAGCTTTTGGCTCATGCTTATTTCTTGTTGGTTCCTTTCACAGGACTGTTGTTGGAACCCCTACTTCTGAAGAACGCTGTCCTCCCAGTGTCTCCACGTTGCCCTAAGGTTGGTCCGCAAGCGTAACGGACAATTAGAGTAGAAAACGGCCGTCTTGCATGTTACAGTGAAGTGTCAAGATAAGAGTAATGGCCTTTCAGTAATTACTGTTCTATTGCTGATGAGTAGTCGGGGATTTGGTTTATTCCAATTTGAACATCACCCACAATTGATCGTAGGTGTCGCATTCCCATAGATTTTCCAGTAGGCCCGTTTCGAAAAGAAGCACTAGACTCGAGTTTCACTCTCATTAGAGCTCGTCAGTAGTGCATATCCTCACCACTGCCGGAAATGGAACCACGGCTACGCTGTTCGTGAGGCAACCGTGTTTATCACTGCGCCATTGACCTCACATTACGCACGACCGAATTATCATATGTGAACATCCAACCACTTTCGCTTGTGAGTAATGATCAGGTTGCCCGATCGCCTCGAGTGGAGACACAGTTACTGTCCTGTTAACTCCAATCGACTACATATGCTGAACTGAGCATTGTATATGACAATGCGTCCCATGACTCTTGGGCTTTCAACTGACTATACTCAGCCCTTGAACTGTCAACAAAATGATAACCAGTTCATCAGACATGCGTCGTCGCTTGTCTAAGAAAACGAGTATCAATTTAGTAACATTTTGCGAGCCCTATATTTGCTCTGTTTTACAACGACGAATGTACTGCAAAATGAAGTGAGGGCGTCTGTTGGATTTTGTCCGTAGTAGACACCAGACCCAATCGACAAGCATAAGTACCCGATTATTGGGAGATGGTTCCATACAAACCCACGATGAAACTTGTATGAGTGAAGTCAAACCTTGAGATAACACGATGCTACGTTTGCGTGCTGACGGAAGTTAGATCAGATAAAGACACTGCACACTTTCTGTGAGATTTGTGTTGATTCACCAACTGATCTCTACGGGAATGCATACACAGTAAGTGCTGTTGTATCTCAAGTTGGTTGAGAATTTCCACTTCAGCGAGGGCGTTCCATGCTTATGGGACCTCGACTAAACAGTTCATTATCTGCGTGCCTGGCTGTGGTTTTCAATTGCACTGGTGCAAGCAGTGCGAGCACTCGTCGCAACGGCCTGACAAACTTCCATCCTCACAAAGGAGGGTGAGTGACAGAGATACGCCACTACATTGTCTGATGAATCAAGTAACACTGTGATGGTAACTCACAGGAGGGATGTCTACTGAACTAGGTCCGCAGTGGGGACCTGATTTCATAAAGACTTATTACTATCGAACCATACGCGGGACAGATGTGACAGAATATGCTGTGAAACCTACAACTCTTGTTTTGACTTGTAGCTTAATAAAAAAAATTACCTAATAATAATTCATACAAGTCACAAAATGTCATAAAGTAGAGAAAGCTGTGAATACTTTTGCACATCCGAATCTGCATTGGACGGTTTGGGGAAAAAAAATGAGATATCGGAATATTGTTCCAGTTTCAGAGGGTCAGCGCCAGAAAACCTACGACAGAGAAAATCGGAGGATAATGAACGTAATAGAAAGCCAAACATACAACAATCGCACCGCAATACAAAGCAGATAACAGCTGGCTAACATCAACAGTGACTGTTTTGAGTCTACCGCAATGACTCAGATGATCAATACATCTGAAGACGCGCGTTAGTGTCTCGAAATATGTACGTCAATTTTTTGCTTGAATTAGATTGCTGGTGGATAATTAACCACTGACTCTGATAGTTCGTTACAGATTGGACATACCCGGACTCTGAAGGAGAATTTTTTTACAGATATTACAGCGTATACAATGTTGTTCCCACTAGGCACGAGTATTCGTTAAAAAACATAGAGGTTGATATAGGGACCTGTATAACAAAGTCAGGTGTCCACGTGAAATAGATGGATGACGGAATGTTACAATTTAGAACAAAAAGAACAATGTGGGAAACGCCTAAACCAATTGCAACTGGTATCTAGTTCAATTCTTCAGCATATACCGTTGATAAAATGTTGATCTATGCCAAATTGCCACACCGAGCTCGGTTGATTGAGTGCCTAACAGGATGCGTAAACCACATATAGTGTTGGGCAGTAGTCGGTGTGAATTTGCAGTGAAATGAACTGTTTTGCCCTTCTCATTCCAATACTGATTTGGTTCGAATTTGGCAGACAGCAGAATAAACGACTGGAGGTCAAGTGTGGGATCAAATTGCAACGCAACGAATGCTTGCCCCTTTCCCAACGATTCCTCAATTACTCCTCTGTTTAAAGTCGTTTCACCTGCACCCTTTCGAGTGTTGTTTAACACACCCGGAGGTTCTACATACTTTTCGTTTGACTCGCTTTTGATTGTCGTCGAGTTGGCTGAGGTCCACCCTGTGTTCATTTCTTTTATCCTCTTGGTTGCCGCCGTTGATCCCAGACTAGCCTAGAGCTAACTACCTATCACATTTCCGAATCTTATTAGGAATATGCGGCTTGTTTCCAAGCTGCGTTCTATAAGTTCATTGTCTATTTGGACTACATTTCGATTTCGCCTCAGGTAAGGCGTTCTAAATTGTTAGTGGACGGGGATCGAGCACACACCCACTTGTCCAATACGAAACAAACAGTATAAGTTTTTGATGTAGGCTGTGTTAGTGAGTGCGTAACATGTTGGGTCAACCCAAGTTATAGATTTGTGCAGGAGAAAAATGAAAAACTATACCTCCCTGAAACGTGGTTTAAAGTCAATTAAGACAGTGTCAACCTGTGTATGTAGGAAGCGTGTAGCGTGGCTCACAAAACCGTTATAGAACAGAAAGAACGATGTGGCAAACGCCTACACTAGTTAGGACTGACAGTCGGTTCGATTCTACAGTAGATACATCTCAAAAAAGGTTGGTGAAACGAGGCGGATAGATGACATACATCCAGCAGTTGGGTTCTGTTTTGAATTGTATGGTTGCCTCATTACAAGTTTAGTCAAAACAGAGAGAAGACATATATCGGGAGATGTTAACATTTCGATTTACTCTCATCAGTCGCTAACGTAAACCTAGCAATTTTTATACAAACTGCGTATATCGGCGATACACACTCAACCGATCAGTCTGTCTCCCACGTAATATACCATGTCAATTGCAGTTGCAATGACGTCTATATTGGCAGGACAGATCGGCGTTTGCATCAACGTATGGCTGAGCACATTCCTAAGTGGTTATCAACGGCAATATCAAAAAACGAACTATTGACTGTAACGAGCTCGAAGGACCCGACTTCATCGATCGCCAAACACATTTTAGCAACCGGTCACCTAGTTGACCCTGTTAAATCGTTCA
>JTDE01005127.1:15510-39060 GCA_014338405.1 Paragonimus skrjabini miyazakii
CACCTTTCATGTCGAGACCGACCACAAACTCCTGATCTGGCTGAAGACGGCAAAGGATCCACGTGGACGACTGGCATGCTGGGCACTCCAACTACAAGAGTTCAACTTTAATGTTATAATTGGAAATGAACTATATACGATAACGACAGAACGTATAAGAATTGCAAAACACAAGTAGACACGACGACACAGCACGTATATTGTCGAATCGTACGTATCACCAAATGATACAGGATATTGGAATAATAAAACAGTTGCCTAACAGAAGGAGACAAAGCATGTCAGTCATGTTTATCACATCTGCCACACCTTGAATGGACGTGCGGATATTTGTAATTCCGTGGTGGTCTTGATTCCAAACGTTCACATCTTCTGACTATAGGTTCTTCAAGTGTTTCGTCTACTTCATGAATGGCCTCTACTTCAGTAGCGTCATTTGCTTCCAATGCAACAGGAGAATCTAGAAAAGACTCGTTAGAATTCGAAGCAACAGGAGTTTTTATCAGACTGACCTCTAGAATTGAACTCAACCTGATCAACATGTCTTCGATGGCAAGAAAGGTCTTTCAATTCAATAATAGTAACCATGCGATTTCCGTGAGAGGGAAGAACTACTCCATTCGTAGGACGTAAATTGTTGCCTTTGAAAAATGTAACATCAGCTGTTTTTGCTCAGTCGAGGTTTATACGTAGAAAATGAGATTTTAAAAGGATCGCGCGACTCTTTCCACTTACCGAATGTGTTACATTTCTGTACTGCATGAGAAAATTATCGATTCCTCGATCAAGTTCCACAAATGAGTTTGATGTTAGAGAAGCAATGGCAGGCTTCAGTGTGCGTACAAAAGTTTCTGCAAGTCCATTGGATTGTGGATGTCGTGGAATAGTAAACAAATGCCGATACCCAAGTCCTTTAATCCATTCCTCTAAAGACTCGGCAGTGAAGTGAGTACCATTGTACGTGACCAAAGCGACAGAATCGTTTTCTCAACGCATGTTGTGTAAAGCCTGCACTCGGTGATGAAGTGAGAAAAATTTCAGGCCATCTAGAATAAGCATCAATAATCACTAGGGCATAATATTTCCCCAGGAAAGAACCACAGTAATCAGCATGAACTCTCTGAAGTGTTTCAAACGTAACAGACCACGGAAGCCATCGTGATTGTTTCCCACGAAACTTGTGTACAGATTTGATACAATTCTTGGCAGTATGTTAAATATCTTATTCTAATTCCGGCCACCAGCAAGATAAGCGTGCAAGCGACTTTATCTTATTAACTCCCAAATGTCCAGAATGCAAGTCCGTAAGGATATCAGATCTCAGAGTCGGTGGAATGACAACACAGTCATCAAAACACAGTAATCCGTCTGGAGCAATGGACAAACTTCCACGGCGACAGTAAAATGCGGGAACTCTACGCCGCTCCTGCGGTGTCCAGCCACGTCGTAAGGCAGAAATAATAGAACCAAAGAATTTACGAGTATCTCACACAAGTGCATCTCTTTTTACTGGCAGTGGTTGAACTGATAAACAGTCAGTATTGTCAGAGCTTGAGTCAGGTGATGGAAATCTGGCTAGGTAATCAACATTGAGAATAGCTTTTGCACTACGATGAATGATTGTGTAATTGTAGGAACTGAGGACAATGCTCCAACGTTGCACCATAGCAGCAGATGACTGCCAGTGATTTGCTGGGATGATACAGAAATCTTAAGGCTTCATGGTCTGTTGCAATAGTGAATGAGAGCCCGGAAATGTATTTATGAAGTCTTTTAACAGCCCGTTATACTCCAAGGGCTTCACGTTGGGTCTGAGAATTCCCACGTTCGGCTTTAGACAAACGACGTGAGATACATATGACAGGTCTACCACACTGTTCAAGAACCGCACCTATTCCAGTGGAAGAGTCATCTGTAATAACAGTTGAATGATCTTTGGCAGAAAACGGTTTTAAAACGGCAGTAGTTTGAGGATGGTGAAGCAAAGTACGGAGCGTTTTTTCGTGATTAATGGACCAAGAAAAACGGTTGATGGGTAACAAGTCGAACAAAGAAGTGGCACATTGAGCGGAATTCGGAGTAAAACGGGAGTCGTACTGGAGTGCACCCAGAATAGAACGGTGTTCATGAAGGTTAGTCGGTGGCGGTGCATTCGCTAATGGGGCTAAGTGTCATAAATCTGGTTTAAAACCATTGCAATCAACAATGTAACCAAGGCATGAGAAAGAACAAAACCGAAAAATTACACTTCTTTGGGTTAATGGCTACGTTGAAGTCAGAAAATCGTTTCAACGGAGAAGGAAGGCGATAATCATGGGTGGGTTTATCGGGAGCATGGACTATGACGTCATCCTGATTGGTTTCAAAGACATCTAATTCTTTAGTAATTGTATTCATGACATACTGAAATACAGCTGGCGGAACGTTTAAACCAAATGGTAGAAAATTGTATCGATACAGTCCGGCTGGTGTAGTGATCACAGCCAAGTTACTTGATACTTCATCAATTGGTATTTGTAGGTAAGCATCCTTTAAATCCATTTTTGAAAAGATCTTAGAACCTGACAAACGATACGGTATGTCCTCGGGTTCTTCTGTTGTGCGGGTGCGTTGTAATATACATGTTTTCAACGTTAACCTGCAGTCACCGCAAATTCTCGGTGTAATTCCATCAGCTTTACCGGTGTCACTATTGGAGTCGCCCATTTTGGCGAGTCAACAGGCGTTAGTACTCCTTTATCACATATGGATTGCAATTCTTTGTGCATAGGTTCTCGCAAACCAAATGGGATGATTCGTCTCTTAAGAAAGACTGGATCCCCCGAAGCTTCAAGCTTGATTTCCGGTATTCGCATTCCCCCTATGGCCTAAGAACAGTCCAGTTTAAGTTGTCTAATGTCAACGTCGCTCACTGATGTCAGTAGCGAAATGTCAGAGTGTAGCAGTCCGAGAATAGAAGGACCTGAGCCTGAAACTAAAAATTGAAAGTCAATAGAGCTAGCTTCGGGCAACTTCACCGATACGGTGCAGCAGCCTACCAGAGGCGATGAATGACCAGTGATACCAAGAACGCTAACCTGTGTGGGTCGCAGAACTGCATCAGGATAAAATACAACTAGGTCTGAATGTGAAATTAGTGATTCGACACTACCGGTATCAACAATAAAATTGCGACTTTCGCCAGAAGCAGACACTAACGTCTTAAAAACATGAGAAGTGTTTTGGGGCAAAATAGATAAAGAACGAGTAGAAATGTTATCAGTTAATGTTTAAACATTCGAATTAGAATTTGTCCTTAAATGACATGATTGTCTAGACTTACATGCCGATTGAATATGACCCACTTTGCCAAAGCCGAAGCACTTTGCCTGTCTTTGTGGACATGAATACCGGGAATGATTGCGCCCACAAGATGCGCATTTCCCAAATTGTCCTTGAACTGGATTCGCATTATTTCCTGTAGAAAATTGAACGGATGGTCTTGGCACACGGAAATCAGTATGCGGTTTGAATGTGTTATCTAGCTTCGGCCTTGAACTGTTGCCTTTAGACTAATTGCAGAGAACCTCAGCAGTCTTCGTAACTTGTTTTACGTCCTCATACTGTTCACACACTTTACGAATGATCTAGAATCTTCGTTCATGATGCGGGAGAAGCTTCTGTTGTAGTTGTGGTAAGTTAATAACAGCAATCAACCGATCACGTTGCTGATCCTCTAACTGGATACCGTATTCACACCTGGCTACTTGTGTTTGCAACTGTAAGATGAAATCGCAAATCGATTGACATTCAGACCGGATTAACACATTAAACTTGGCTCTTTCAACTGCCACAAAATTCACCGGTTTGAAGTGTTGGAGGAGTATTTCCTTTAGCGTAGGATAGGAACAATTGATTGGTGACTCCGGGAAAGCCAAGTTTTTGACAAGGACATAAGCTTCCATGCCGATGAAATGTATAAAATAGCAACCTTCTTCACGTCCAAATAAGATTTTGTGAGGCACCAGACGTCAGATATCTACAAGTAATCCTCCACTCCTCGAGCATTCGAATTAGTCGATAATCGATCCATTTCAGTAATCATTGTAAACAGTACGAAAGTGCGACGTCACTTGTAATTAGAATTGAACTATATACGATAACGATCGAACGTATGAGAATTGCAAAACACAATTAGACACAACGACACAACACGTATATCGCCGAATCGTACGTATCACCAAATGATACAGGATATGGGAATAGTAAAACAATTGCATAACAGAAGGAGACAAAGCATGTCAGTCATGTTCATCGCATTTATCATCGAATATGTCAACAGCACGGACAATGAGGCATCTGATGCACTGTCGCGACCGATACAGGAAAGTGAGTTGCCGACTGAAGCTATACCCGTGAACGCAGTACTGGTTGCCGATAAAGACATCTTGGACCATGAGCAGTAAGACCATCAAGTACGCGAAGTATGTGAACATCTGCTGGCACGTACCAAACCCAAAACGTTGACTTCAGGACTGAACGAACTGGTACGGATCTGGGACCGGCTGCACTTGGAGAACGGTCAACTAGTCGTCGATGTGGAGGTACAGCGGGGTCTTCATTCTTGAAGATTGCCATTTGTTCTAGTGAAACAGAAGGAACGTGTGATTCAACTGGCACAAACAGATGTTCACATGAGACGAGAACGCGTGCACGACCTACTGCAGCGAAGGGTATTTTGGCCCACAATGCGGAAAGATGTGATTGACTTCATTCGAGCCTGCCCCAATTGCCAACAAAACCGGGAGACAATGACGACAACATCGCCCATGCAATCGATCGTAACAGGAGAGACCGCGCACACCTGGGGTATAGACATTTTTGGTACGCTCCCAACGAGTTCAAATGGAAATCGCTACATAGTTGTCATGATATACCACTTCACACGATGGGTGGGAGCCATTCACACGGTAGATCAAACAAGCGGAACGGGTGCAAACGCCTTCGTGAACAACGTCCTGGCTCGCTTTGGAGTACCGCACAGAGTTATCACGGACCAGGTCTCGGGTTTTGAAGGACAGCAATTCCAGGAGATGCTGAGGAATTGGGGAATTCAGCGCTTGAGAACATCGCCGTACCATCCACAAACGAACGGACTGACGGAGCGGTTCAATCGCACAATGAAGGAATGGTTGAATAGTAGAGGCAAGAACTGGGAAGAAGTACTACCGGATGTTTTGTTCGGAGACTGCACAACGAAGCAGGCAACAACCAAGAGTTCCCCATTCGAGCTGACATACAGGAGGGAGCCAAGGAAACTCCTGGATGTCTGTGTGCCCAGAGACAGAGAGGGGCAATTGTTGCCGCAAGAACGACAACACCTGGAAACCATGCTCTTGAGCGGACAACAGAAAGACAACGGCGGAATAAGCAAAGATATGACGTGAGGCACAACACACATAAATGGCGCACGTACAAGATCGGAGACCTGGTGAAAGTGATAGATAACGGCCGACCAGAAACATCCGGTCCAGGCGCAGGAAAATTTAGAAGGCGGTGAAATGGACTATTCACCATCACGAACCGCAAGAATACGAGCTTCCAAATCAACAAAGGTCCTCGTGGGCGATGGGTCAATGGTGTACAACTGGCACCCTGGCACAACTGCGGCAAGTTCCTCAAAGGAGGGGCAAGTTTGAGGGACTTTCAGGCAGGAAGTGCGAGCATTCCAACTCTCGGCGGAATACCTCAACACAGAGGGAGGTGCGTTCAAAAACCCACAGTGAGCGGATGGAAGACGGCGCGGGCGACGGGATGAGTCATCGCTCGGCCGTATCGGACCAACGGGCGAGACGTGGCAGCCGAAGTAGGATGGATGACCAAATTGAAGGCGTGATTATTCCAACATTCACAGGAATATCTCGACACGGCTGTGGAGTACGTTCAAAGCATACGGTAGATAGACGGAGGACAGCAGGAGCAACAGGACAAGCCACCGATCAACGAAATGGGATCGATGGACGGGGAATAGCAAGCGGAAAACCCCCGGATAGAAGGCGCCAATCACACACGTAAATCGGGTAGAAGTGCACACGACGTGTGAGCGGAATCCGGTGTGGTGGGTTTTGTAGACTGGAATCGTGATTCAAGATCGCGAGCGCGCGTGTGGCATGGTAACTAGCGAGTTGGGCAATGAAGATTGTGCTTCATTGGACGCCTTTTCGCTACAGATGGAGATATTCGCCATGAAACGTTTCCGGCCAGTGGCTACCAAAATAGCAACTGCTTGTGATATTTCTCCTAGTGTCTCGTTTTTCAATTCTTTATCTTTTTCCATTTGAAGTTCGAAGTCTGCGCGGTGACTCAATCCTTACGCAAGTTTTTAACACAGGACTCGTGCAACAATCTTTTACCTCAGTAGTTGATAGCTGTCGAAGGGGCCACGACAAGAAGCTCTATAAACTTTGACCCCGGACCTACCTTAGCTAACGGCTTTTTTCTTACAGAGTTATCAACCACCTGAACGACCATTCATTATAGGTCGTAAGTTGCGCCTCTAGAGAACGTTCCAAAGTGTTATTAGGCTACTGATGAGTAGTCGGGGATTTGATTTTATTTCAGGTTGATTATCACCTAATCGCGGGATTGATAGGACAGTTACTGTGTCTCCATTGCGAGACGATCAGGCAACCTGATCATTACTCACAAGCGAAAGTTGTTGTACATTCATATATGATAATTCGGTCGTGCCTAATTTGATGTCAGTGGCGCAGTGGTAAATACGGTTGCTTCATGAACAGCGTGACCGTGGTTCTAGTCCCGGCAGTGGCGAGGATGCGCACTATTGACGAGCTCTAATGAGAGCGAACCTCGAGTTTGGTGCTTCTTTTCGAAGGGGGCCGACTGGAAAGTCTATGGGAATGAGACAGCTGCGATCAATTGTGGGTGATGTCCAACTTGTTATTAGATTCACACTTACTTAAGTTGTTATGGGTCCATGAATGCTAGTCGTAGACCGTGAGTTCCTGAGCTATGGTGTTACGGAAAAGTTTTTCCTAGAAAAAACCGTTTTGATAACTCGGTACCTGGTACAGAAAATGAAGCCGTCAAAAGCTGCGTCAAGGACTTATATTTGTTAGTTTCAACTATCCGTTAATTGAAAACAACCTAATCGTAATTGTTTTCCAAAAATAGGTATGGCTGCTGCCGTTGTGATCGTTAACATGTAACAGTGTTAACACAAGGGTGCTGGGGTTATTTTCAATTTATTTATTCATGCTTATCATTTATTTGTTATTTTATTTTCAGTTGTTTATTTTTATTTCCAAAAGATGGAATACATTGCGACTTTCAAAACGATATGTGAGAATCGCGAATTTCACACATTCTCATAGTTTCAGTACTGTCTTCAGAGGTACGTGAACGAAGTGGTCGTCGTTTAGGTTCGTGGGACAAGCCGCAAGCCAAGAATTGCTTTGAAGTACGATATGGTAAGGTGACATGATTTCCTGAAAACCGTGCAGATTTATTATTGTTGTACGAAGTACAAAAGACGTAGGAGTGTATGCAGGGTTTGTGCGATGTGTGCGACATGTTGCAGATCACGATTTCATGTGGTCCGACGAGATGCCTGTCTGGTTGTGAGCTCTTTCGAGTTGGAGCACAACCACCCTCTCAGTCGTCCCATTCTACGAATCGTCGACCCATCGTCAGTGAATTGAATAAATGCAGGAGTCGGTCCCCGTGCAATATGCCAACTGCTGAGAGTAAACAGTATGTAGCGGATGTTTACGGGAAGTTTATCACAACTGATGACGTTGGAAACATCTGCCGCAAGTCAAAGTATGCAATGAAAAGTGAGGTTGTTACGTAATATTGATCACGGAACGTTAGAGAACCCTGATGAGGTGCTGTCGGTAATTAGTGCGATCGGTGTACAGTGCATTATGGGGCATAAAGGCAACAGATATATGCATATCTGCTTCGCCCAACGAACGCAGACTGAACTATTCTGACGTTTCTCACATGTGGTGAATGTGGATGCTACTCACGGGACAAACAAGTGTCATTGTATAAAAATAGTAATAGAACATAATTCTCAACGCATTTGTGAGAAACACGCTCGGATGTGCGCGATCATAATAGATGATCACATGCGGTACGAAGCAACAAATGGATATATAATGAAACAAACATGAACCACGTTGACGAAAGAAGACGTAGTCAGAGGGAAAATGGTCACAGTTTATAACGTTCGATTCACACATACGAAAAGAAGATGGTTCGCTTGTTCTACAGATTCAGTCCCAAAGGGTGAAATGTTACATTAATTTACCTTTTACAAGGTTGGGTAAAGACGACGCTTCAAATATTTCAAAGTCACGCCAGGAGATACGTACAAATGCATCTTCGAAGGATTTCGCCGTTATTTGACGTAACTTCAGTCGGAATAATGCTGAAACAATTCAGCTTGAACGATGGAGAACGAGAAGTTCCAAAATCCGGTGAAGAATTGAGCAGACTCCAGCGCGGGACCTCGATGACCGCTCGAAAACGTGAAAAAGTTAAACTTCTCGTGAATGGCTTGGTGGACACGGGGTTTCAGGCGTCCGATCATCGCGAAAATTTTCCCTGCATAACGGATGCTGGCGGGCATAAGAAAAAGAGAGCAATGTCATGTGTTAAATGGGAAAATGGGAAATGATCACATGCAATATGTAGACTAACGTAAATGTTATATTTTTTTGACAAAACTTTACACAATATTAATAGTTTTTGTTTTTTTCCAATAAAGTATATAATATAGGCAAATAATTATTATGACATTCTGCGATAATCGGTAACCAGCAGCTACTTCTTGACTGAGTATCACGTGTTAATCAAAACTCCGTCCAAAGTTTTGACGTCAGTTTGTTTCATATGGTCAATGTTTAAGCTAGAATCTATAGTTCATAGCACACAACAGTTACTAATACTCGACGAGCAGGGGTTCAAGGCGGGGGGACAACACACGATATGAATTGAGGCTTCAGTGGGTTTATTATGCATTTTTGACATCAGTTTGTTTTATGGGGTCATTGTTTGAGGTAGAATACATATTTCATAGCACGCTGCATTTACTAATAGATCATTGGGAGGGTTTGAGGCAGGGGAGACAATGCACGATGTGAATTGGGGTCATAATTAGATTATATAAGGTAAACGAGGGAGTAATTTTTTTAGAGTTTTCTGTGGAGAGTTTTTGTTTGCGGGCCAAGTCAACCGTCAATACTGACTACCAATAATTAAAGTTTGATTGGTTACGAAGGCTAACAGGTTATTACGAACGGGCCTATATATAAAGTGTGGAAAGTATATATGAGATATAATCTTTTATTTTGTTCTTAGTACAACTCTATATAAGTGACGCGGATGGATGAAAAGATGCGGTTTCGTGAGTGCGTAATGAATAAAATGCGAGATAGGGTGTGAGTAATCGGTGGATACGCAGTAAACAGTTTCAGGTAAGATGTTTTGGATGGAACCCTGATGGAAAAGACAGGTACACACGTTTACCCTGCTGACGGTTAAACGTTATCTGGACCACGTTCAAAAAGGTCATCAGGGGATGCACAAAGTTTGAAGATTGACATTATGTTTGATGATGTAAGGAAGCTGTCCAGGTCCTTTTTAAAATTTTGAATGCTGTTACTGACTCTGATTTCATTCAGCAGTCTATTCCAAATATAGGAATATTTTACAATAAAGAAGTTGGCTCTTATCTTTTTGCGAGCTAACAGGGTTGGTAAAGTGGGACCCTTATTTCTAAGACCATATGAGGAGCTGTGTTGGAAATGAACGGCGAACGCTGTGGTGTTGGCGTCAGAGTGCAGCAGTTTAGGCAGAAGTGTAAGATTCAACTTTAGTCTTCGTAACCAAAGTGGATCAATACCAAGTGTTTGACAACGTTCACTATAGGTGACGGAGGAGGAATATCCTATTAAGCTTTTGGTAAATAATTGTTGGAAATTTTCTAAAACAAGCCTATCGGATTTACGTAGGTGGCAGTGAATGAAAGTGCAATACTGAAGTTGAGGCCGAGCATAGATTTCTTAAACAGCCAGCCTCGCATCCGGTAGACTGAATGTCTTTTTGATCCAGCCTATTGCCTTTTTAGTTTTTGCCATCTGAAATCGTAGTTGTTCAGATAAATTGAAGGAGTTTGAATACCATTTTCCTAGATCTAGAACGGATGTGGCGGTGTCAATATGAGGACCATCTAGTGAGATGGACCAATTAGGTATTTGACAACTATAAGTGGTAATGTTAGATTTGTTTACTGAGAACGTCATCAGCCATGTTCTGCACCACGACTCCAATGATCCTAGGTCCTGTCATATATTTCGTAGACACAAGACGAGGTTTCTGGGCTGGCGGAATACGTAGAGGATTTTGATATATTCAGCAAACAGAAAAGGTTCGCTATGTTTGATAACATTGCAAACGTCATTTACATACATGAGGCAGAACAGTGGTCCCAGAACGCTTCCTTGAACCACCCCACTAGGCACTGGTTTTGGCGTTAAGCAGTGCACTCCGATTTGGATAGTTTGGGTTCGGCCTTCAAGATATGGCGAAATCCAGTTGTACAAGGGGTCTTGTATCCCAAGGGATGCTATTTTGACTAGCAGGCGCTTATGAGGCACACGATCAAAAGCCTTTTGCATGTCTAGGAATACGACGGTGGCCGCATTTCCTGCGTCGGCCGACACCGATATACGGTTCGAGAATTCAAAGTGACATGTCATTCAATAGCTCCAACTAAGGTAACCGTGCTGAGAAGGGTTTATAAGGTTTTGTGACCTTAAGAATTTGACATTGGGCGCTTTTGTTATTCTTTCAAACATTCTTGAGCATATTGGTGGTTGGTTTATTGGGCGATAGTTGCAAACTTTCTGCCTCGGACCACATTTTTAGCGAGGCATTACGATTGACTTTTTCTACTGGGGAGGGAAAGCGCTGGATAGAAGTGATAGCATGAACAAATTTAGTAAGAAGGTGGGTACATCCTCACCTCTTTGTTTGATAACGACTGGTGGAATACCATCAGGTCCAGGGTGGATTGTGGGTTTAATAGTATCTGGTTGTGAGCGGATACTCATAACATCAGTCGAACCATTTCACAGAACTTTTGTTGTTTCCAACGGAGTAGCAGGTGGTATTGTGCTCTGCCCGCTAAACGCAGCAGCACAATGGGAATTGAAGAATTCACATACGTCAACTGGGCCATCGACAACCGTATTATCTTTGAAAATTATAACTTTTATAGGAGGGTCTCTCATGAAATTTCTCCGTCTCATCAGTTGCATTAGACTCATGCTCCTTTGCTCACTGCCAAGCGCAAGCTTTTCTACGTTTGCATAACGCAGTTGCGTTTTGTATTCTATGTGTTCAAACATACTGTTTATTTGCATTACTAGGGAGAAGTCCAGTGTTCTTCTGTGCACCCAATTAAGTGGCGTAATCTTGCTAATCACTTTTGCAGTTAGGATTCTACCTTGTATATACGAATCAGTCCGTTTTGATTTTATGGGGGCCAAAATATCGCCACAAAAAGTGAAGTGTTTGATAAATTCCTCAGTAACTACTTTTGGGTCCGATGTAAAAAAGGATGTATTCTGATTTAAGGATCTTAGTAAGGATGGGAAGGTACTCCAATCGATATATTTGATCGGACGGTAGAATACAACTGTAGGTGAACTGTATTGAGGTCAAACTGACAAGTAACGATAGTATGGTCACTTCCTGGAAATTGTTCCAGAACGGATATCCCTACGGATGAGATACCTGTAGTGAATATGAGATCTCAGATATGTTGCTGTCTGGTAGGCGCTAAGACATGTTGGTTCGATCCATTCAGTTGAATGCATGGAAGAAAAGCAGCTTGCTTTGCAGGAGCTGTGAATGAGGTCCAGGAGATATTTGGCATGTTAAATTCACTACCTATTGGCTTGTTCTCGCAAGGTATGTTTGATACATGACTGTAACATGCAAGCCAGCTGTTTCTACTCTGGTTGTCCGTCACACCTGCGGACCAGCTGTGGGGCAATGTGGAGACACCAGGGGACAGCGTTCTTTCGAAGTAGGGATTCCAACAAGTCCTGTAAAAGGAAACAATAAGAAACAAGTATGAGCCAAAGGCTCAGTAAGCCATGCACACGACTTACTCAATCGAAAACTAAACGGCGTCGACATCACAGCAGCATGCTCCGATACACAATTAAAATTCAACCTGTGCGCGCTCGCTGGTTTCGACCGCACGTTACAATGACATATCACCTATACAAGTCAGTCAAGTCACTGCTGTTAGCATTAGGCGGTCGGTCAATGCATCCTAGAAGTAGGTCGCGAGGACCCATGGAGACCATTAACCACAACGAGTCCTCGATTTTATTAAGACTAGACTCGTCAAGTGCAACTGCGGAAAATTGCTCCTCAAGGTAAATGATGCATCCACCGCCTCGTCCTGTGAGATGATCCCTACGAAACATAGGATATCCTATGAGGCTTATTTGCGTGTCTGGAGTGACGAGAATGATATGGGGATTAGACAGAAAGACAAAAGATCTAAAGATGTGCATCTTACTTATCAATGATTTAACGTTTATGGGTGATAAATTGGTGTTGTTCTCTTAAGCACAACATTTAAGCTGCTAAAGAACTGCATGACAGATGGGTCAGAGGGTTGCGAAATATCATATGGAGAGGCCCAGTCTAGGCGATATGAAACATTGTCCACTCAGGTTCGAGTGGATGTCGCAAAGCTTCGACTTCACGACAGAAATTGATGTGAGAATGTCATTATAGTGGGATGACTGATTGGGGCATGGGGAGGGGTCCAGGTGGCAGTGGATGAAATACCGAAGTGTGCACTAAAAAGGACTGGGTTGGAGGACATTTGTGCTAGTTATATAATCAGGTGGTGATGTACTTGGCGGGGTACATAGGCTAGGAATTTGGTTAATAGCAGTATCCATGCTTTGTATACAAGGATAGGGTATTTTGGAGCTATTGGGTGATGCATGGAAAGTGTGAAACATACTATAGTTTTGGATCGGCTTGAAAGTAGTAGAGAACCAATTGCTCATTCCCAACTGCGAAGCATTGGCTCTTAAAATCAGATCCTTAGAACCAGGTATGTAGTGTTTATGAAGTGCCGTCAGTTTATCCTTATGTTGCATGTTAAGAACATTATTTTCTAGTAGGTACTGTACAGGTTTTAATGCTGGTTTGGAGACCCGTTCAGGCATTTCAGGTCTGCCGTTAGTTTTTACGGTCACTCTAGATAATGGAGGGAAATGCCCATGGTAAGAAGAAGATGGATTTGCTTGTCCAACCTCGCCTTTGTTCTAGAAATTTGGGATACTGCCCCAACATGCTGGAGAACTTTAAGCGCCTTAGTTTTAGGATTCATTCCAGTAAGCGCTTCGGCTGACGAAGGGAATCGTCGTTGACTAAAAGGGATATGTTTAGCACTAACCGCGGGTTTTGCTGGAGAAACTTGACCGCGCCTAGCGTCAAAAGAGCTGAACGTCGTTTGTTTTTCAGTATCTTTCTGGACGGAAAGCGTAACGGCGTTGCGAGTTCCAACCTGATGATCTAGGGAGTTCGTGGAGCAATCGAGATCAACACTCAAGTCAGTGAGGCTGTTGGTTTTGTTACTTGAGTTAGTATTTACTTAGGAAATATTAGTTCGCAATATTTCTTCTCGAAGTGGTGTCTTTTTACCAAACATTTTTATCGACTTAAACTTCGTGCCGTGCATAATTTGGTCTTGCTTTTTTGACGAATTCATTTGCTGCAAGTTCGTTTTTGAACTGCAGTGACAGTGAACGGCATCTTTGTTGTACTTTCTTACGAAGTCTCAGATAATGAGACTCCTGGTCTTCCATCCTACTAGCCTTTAGCAAGGCCCTTTTCACGGTCAGCAAAGGTATTCTGTTAGGCACGTTAAACGCAACAACTTTACTTGCACAGCGTATCGGTTTGTGCAGTTCAGTAGCTATTGTGTCAATAAACGTTCCAACAGCTACGAGATCTTCATGACTAGAATTATTAGTCTCAGGATAGTTGGTAATTGGGGTATTCAGAATGCTAACTATCGGATTCAGTCAGGGCAAAATGTTGGTAAGCTTTTCACATTTACTGTACAGGTTCACCATTCCAGCCCCTAATTCCGTTATTTTTTCAACCTGATCTGCAAACACATCGGTAAGAGGAACTGAACATAACCTGGTGTTATTCCTTCCTTGTAAGGGGCTAACATTTGCGGTTGAGATTATCGCTCTAGCGGCACATTTTCGCCCAACAGCAGTGGAACATGTGTTGGACAATATGCCTGGGGATTTTACGCCTCTCCATGTTATCACCATGTCCTTTTTGCATGAGGCTGATCGCTTCGCGACTGGCAATTTCTGAATACCGGCTGACTCAGTGGGCATTTTGATGAAATATTCCTTTTTTTAATATATTATGATCAGAACTTTTGGAAGCAATTAACATTAACAGACAGTAAGCTAATTTGAGCGGTTGTATCATATAAATGCGATATACACTTGCACGCAATTAATAAAGAACTGTGTTTTCTTTCTAATACGAACTGTTGATAAACTCTGATGGAATGAATGTGACCTGAAGTGTCAGTAAAATGGTACAACTGATGTTTCTAAGTCCTATGCTGAAAACGGCATATTTCAGTTAACGTGACGTCATCTCATACCAGATATTGTTTAAGTGGTCCAGCACAGATAAATCACTTCCGTACGTTGAACCAGTATGGCGATGAACGATGAGAGCATCTTAAAAGAATATTCAAGTTGAGGTGCCTGAAATCTGAAGAATGTCTTGCACAAATTTCGACGAGAAACTTCTGCGGGCTTTTTCGTTAACTCTTCGCAGACATGCAAGTGCTATGAAACATAATATAATTAATATAATAACCAATCGTGGTTTCGCAGACTATAGATGTAATGCTTCATGAGTCGTACATTAGTGTGCTGAAGGTTATTGAATCGAACAGGCCAACCTGGTCTACCCACACGATTTTCAAGTTGGTAAGCCTGATATATATCCCAGGAATAGACGACGACGACGATCATGTGTGTGAGATGATTGACCGCTATAAGAGTGCTGGGGAAATGAAGTTGTACGTGAACAAGATATATGGGGTTAGGATGTGTCGACACGGCTTGAGCAACCTACGCACTAGGCGCAGAAAATTAGATGATCGCAACCAAATTATCAGGCCGCGAGACTTATTAAACGTGAAAGGCAGTTATAGCTTTCTACTGCGAGGGAAAGTGATTAGGTTCGTTGTGTCTGTGTCTTAAAGTGTTTTTAGCTGTGTTCTAGACATGGGAATGTTATTTTCGGGGATGCCAATCATCAGTTATCTTGTGGTGGCTTCATACTGGCACGCAATTTCGACCGATGTGACTGGAGTGGGTTTTACGCTTTTTACGCATTGACACCGAACGAGACCACTACCAGTTATAGGATAGTCTTCAAGTGCATAATTAAAATGCTTCCTTACATGTCTGTCATCCGAACCTTCATTGTTGACCGCTCAACAGTACAATGAAGGGCAGTACGTGACGCGTTACCACAATGTGCAATCGTATTTTGTCGTTTTCGTTGACCGAATGATGTATCTCGGCGATATCGTCAGTTGGTAGGCTTAGGGGTATACCAGAAGAACGTTTTGTATCAGTGGACCCGCAATATGGTTTACAATGGCAACAGAGGGCAGTTCAATAACTTGCTGCAGACCATGAAGTCTTTTAGCAGCGAGGCGCACCAGCACCTGACGAGTACTTGGCTTTCTTGTCAGAGTGATTTGGACTCGTATAAACCTAAGGTCACCGCGCTGTTCAGTAACCACACCACCAGTGGTGTGGACAACGAGAACAAGCACATAAATGTGCGGCCTCTGATGTCTGCCGCTGTTATGTGTAGCAACTGATGAGAACATATGAAATTGTACTACCATCTTGCAGAACCGGTCTTCCAATTTCACTATTCGAATTCGTAACTGGGGAAGGATGCTTTATATTTCTGAAATATATATATTCACTTTCTATGCAGCAATTTATTCTCTTTATAAATGCATATATATGCATACTTATAAATATAGGAAGTAAACTGTAATATATGCATAAATGTAATAACTATATATACAAATGTATATGTATATATAGGAAATGAGGTATATATAAATATAAATATATATAGTTATAGCTATATATAACCATATACGCATATATAAAGCTCAGTTTCTATATTTTTATATAATAATATATATTTTCTCCACGCATTTGTGAGAAACACGCTCGGGCGTGCGCGATCATGACAGATGCGATACAAGGCAACAAATGGATATAAAACAAGGCAAACATGAAACCTGTTGACATATAAAGACGTAATCAGAGGGTAGATAGTTACAGTTTACAACATTCGGTTTACACATAAGGAAAGAAAATAGTTCGTCTGTTCCACAGATGTGGTCCAAAAAACGAGATATCACATTAATTTATCTTTTACAAGGTTAAGTAAAGGCGACGTTTCAAATATTTCAAGGACACGTTGGAAGATACGTGCAAATGCATTTTCGAAGGATTTTGCCGTTATTTGACGAAACTTTGATCGGAAAAATGTTGAAATAAATCAGTTTTGGCGAGTAAGGACGGGAAGTTTCGAAATCGGCAAAGAATTGAGCAGACTCCAGCACGGTACCTCGATGATTGTTCGAAAACGTCAAAAAGTCAAAAATCTCACTAATCGCTCGGCCAATATGGGGTTGTGAACCCCCATTCATCACGAAACTTTTCCTTGCATTATGGATGCCCGTTGGAATGAAAAAAATAGCGCAATGTCATGTGTTAAATGGGAAAATATGAAGCAATCATATGTAATATGAAGATTAATGTAAATGATATATTTTTCGACAAAATCTTCAAGCGATATTAATATTTTTGTGTTTTTCCACTAAAGTACATAATCCTGGCAAATTGTTGTTATGGCATTCTGCGATAATCGGGTAACCAGCAGCTACTCCTAGACTGATTATCGCGTGATAATTCAAACTCTGTCCGGAGTTCTGACGCCGGTTTGTTTTATAGGGTTAATGATCAAGCAAGGATCTATATTTCATAGCGCGTAATGATTACTAGGTGGTTAACGAGGAGGGTTATGAGGCAGGAAAGACAACACGATATGAATTGAGGTTTCAATGTGTTTATTATGTATATTTGACGTCAGTTTGCTTTATAGGGTCAATGTTTGAAGCATGATAAATATTTCATAGTACGCACCAGTTACTAATGGTTTATGGGGAGGGTTTGAGGCAGGGGAGAAAACGCACGATGTGAATCAAGGTTATAATGATATTATATAGGGTGAACGAGGGAGTTTTTTAAACAGTTTTCTGTGGAGAGTTTTTGTATGTTGGCTAAGTAAACCGTCAATACCGGCTATCACTAGTTATAGCCTGATAGATTACCAAGATGAACAGGTTATTATATGTATACATACATTTACATATACATTATTTATTATACATCATTTTTATATTATATTATCTTATATTATATTATGATATTTTATTATATTATACTATACATCGTTTATTATACACATTATTTATAAATACATACAATACAATTTATTGCCTATATATATAACTATGCATTCATATACATTTATAAGAAGAATGAACTTCAGCATGAAATGTACATACATATGTGAATATTTTTCATATATATATGGCGGCTGAATTGCGGTTGCTACCCACAACTAGGAGCGTTGCTCAGCTTATTCACAATCGTGTCCTACCGAAATGTTCTTCCTCACATGTAATCTATCAGTTCACTTGCAGTTGCGGTGACGTCTGTATCGGCAGGACAGATCGATGCCTACGACAAAGAATGGCTGAACATATGCCCAAGTGGTTGGTGCGCGCCATGACGCAACAGGCAATGGCAACAGAACGAGTGAGACGAAATCCGAACTCATCCATAACAAAGCACATCATGGAAACAGGTCACGTTGTTGACCCCACCAATTCGTTTCATGTGTTGTTGCGTAATCCGAATCCGAAGTTACTTGACTTCTCCGAAGCTATGCTAATCAATACTCGCCGTCCGGTCCTGTGTGTGCACAAACTGTTGACTTATGCAGTGTGTCTGCCCTGGAACTGATAACAATCCTTGTTTTGTGTAAACCCACTTGCTGATTGTTTCTATTGTTGTTGCTATCCGCATGTCCTATATATTCCAATGTTTTACGTTCGTGACTGAAGAGATTAAACAAATTGTTAACATCCCGCGACGTATATCTTCTATCGTTACTGGTGAACTGGATTAATGGAACGCAGTGTTTTAAATATATATATATATGTCGAATCACATGATAACATGTTCCACTTATGTGCGTATGCGTTTCTCTAAATTCAGAAACGATTTTAACATGCATATACGGTAGGTATGTACATACATATGCATCTACCAACGTGCATTCCTCCATCTCGATCTAGGAGAACGAACTGCTTAATTAGAATGCTGCGCTGTAAGGTAATCCAGTGTATTTTTAAGCTCTTGTAAAGCACCGTACTGCCGTCTTGTTGGCGTCACTTTTGTTTACGATTGTGTAAGTCGTTTGCATGTTTTACTGGGTCTTTGGCACACGATTATTTCTGTTGTTTCCTCTCACAGGACTATCGTCGAAACCCTCACTTCAGAGGAATGCTGTCCCCAGGTGTCTCCACGTTGCTCAAAGTTGGTTTACGAGTGTAACGGGTATACAAAGCCAGAAAGTCTGGTTTGCCTGTTACAATGAATGAATTTGCTTTTCGCGGCTACAAAAGAAAATGCGCTCCCCAATAATAACTGGCCTTTTTCAAAACACATGCCTCCCATGATGATGTGGACGGAATGTGGTCGGAAATCATGAATTTATTTGTATCTCCAAAACCACGTGAAGTTCAGGGTTTTCTGCAGGGTGAGAATATACGTTCCACCATTAACAAGTCTAAGTCAATTGGGTGGAAAATCTTCTAGTCTGATCGTATACTGCATGCTGAGACGTTCTTCATAGCTTAAGTGACTCAGCTTGAAGGAGCCACTAGTGTGAACGCATCCTGTATTCTCGGACGTTGTTGATAGTCTAAGTCAATCGGGTGGAGAAGCTTCTAGTGTGAACGTATACTGCATGTTGCGACGTTCTCCATAGCTTAAGGGAATAGGGTTGAAGCATCTATTAGTGGGAACCTGTACTTCATACTCAGACGTTCTTCATAGCTGAAGTTGATTAGGTTCGAGCAGCTACTAATGTGAACCAATACTGCACAGACAGACGTTAATCATGGTTCATGTGAAACAAGTTGAAGTAGCTACTAATGTGAACGCATACTGCATACTAAGACGTTCTTTAGTGGCCAGGTCAGCGGGAATATCCTCTGAATGGATCAAAAGCAGCAATGTTTGATATTGAATCCAAGTATACTGTAGTAAGTACAACTCTTAAGGTGGAGAACAGTTTGACGAGTTGGTTTGCGGGATTTCCCTTTCCGGGTATGACTATGAAGTGGTACTTGGCGAACAGCCAGGTTCCTACATTGGCGATAGAATGAACATGTAATATGTATACTGCAACCGGCTTACTCGGCATATCTTCAATATTCTCTGTTTATACAATTCATTACACCGGGGAGCCTTTGAGATGGAGATCTAAAGGGTGAAGATGCGCAGACGTTGAATTGAACACACCAGTAGCTGCTCCATCCGAACCACCTTTACCATGAACAATTTGGAGAACAAACACATGTGGGAAGTGATGAAAAATCTGCAGTAGAAGCGTTTGAGGTACATGATTATCATCATCTTTTATTCTATTGATTGCCATATTGATTTATGCACCGCAATAGATACTTGGCGTTCTAAACATCATATTGTGACTGGCTGACAGGTATACCTCCCGGTGATCGGCAGGCAGCTTGATTTCATCTGTTTCCGTATATTGTTCCGTATGAACGCCATGCGACACCAGTCTAGTTGGAAACAATGCAGTAGGGTGAATACAATTTACTTCTAAAGATTCTAGGTGATAGAATGAGACAAGGTACTCTTTCCTTACGCCGATCCATATACACCGAAGATGGAGACAACCATATGATGGCGTCATTTCCAACCATTTCTAAGAGCAACGTGTCATCGACCAGTATCTACCTGAAATCTTGCAACCAAAGAAAAACAGTGTAAATATCGTATAGAAAAAAAGCTGGAAATGTTGTCATACTTGTTTCACTATCAGATGTGTTGGTGTTCTTGTTGAAATGCAAACGAAACAGAGTTTTCTATGTGAAACGCCGCGAAATGAAACACTCTCAGGCTGTAGGATGACGTATTTTCGCCGGAAATGACCGGCATTTCCGGGTGAATTTTCACCCGGACGAAAATTTAATTTTATCAATCGCACCACCACACCGAGTTCGAACAAGCGTACCGTTTAGGAGGGTTTGCAACAGCAGAATAATTCTAAAGTGGTCTGTGTTTTCTGGAGATAACCTCGATCAATCTTCTGTACGATGTGTTAATTATTTCTCAAAGAGCTAATTCAAAATGACATTCATGGCGTGAGACGGAGATATTTGTCATCTGAAATACGTAGTTGGAGGAAACTGAATTTCAAATATGGTCATACAAAGTGCTCATAAAAAATTGATAACACCATCATTGTGAACTGAAGGCTAACCGACCAGTTTCTCGTTTGTTGGCGTGGAGAGAAAGAGCGATATTGTTGTCACAATTCACTCACGCGAAGCCTTACTTCGGAAGTATGAAATCTGTCAAAAATTGCGGCAACTTACAATGGGATGAGGTCGCGTGACACTGCAGCATTTTTTTACATCCCAGTCATTTTGGCAGTTCAACACTCACTTGAGGTACTGCAGTGTATTACCATACATTCTTCGGCAAGCTTTTCTGGCAACAGTTAACATTGGGCTTGTCCGTGCCGCCCCTCTCTGTGGTCAATTTCATGCTTATTTCAAGGTTTACATCCCTAGATCACTTCTCATTAACCCTTAATCGAAGCAATATTAGTATCCGACAACCCAGCCAGTTTTAGATTCTCCTTCACATCAACCAGGATTTACTTTATTTCGATTTCCCTGTCTACGTGCATCCCTATGTTACCGCCCCTCACTATACCTTTGTCTCGGGCTGACGCACAGCAAAACTCTATCACCTACTCCGATAGGTTGCGCAGATGTTCCACCCATAAATACCTGTAAATTCTGCTCAAAGGCGGTCGGTCGGCGCAGTAAAGCAATCGATTTCGACTTCTGTGAGTTTTGGACGCACTGTAAGTGTGACACAAAATTCCTCTTAGACTTTTGTCAACGACCGAGCGATGCATTAACGCCCGCTCTCCGCTACAGCTGCACAGTCTACCAAACAGTATCCGTTAAACAAGATTGACGCACCCTGGAATCCGCCTCCCGAACGAACTCGGTGGGCGACGCAGAGGACTCAACCGGTTGAAGATTAAACACTGAGGCTAACACAGCACTTCCAGGGAAACTGACGGCAATCATTACCCATGAAACTTCACGCATTACCAAGTGTTGTCCGTTAATGCTGCAGGTTAACTCCGACACCTCAGATACCGGAACTCCGCCAGCCAACCTCAATGAAGCGGTACATTATCAAGTCACCAGGGAGAAACCTAATAGGAAAGCATTGAGGGACACTGCTGACACCATAGATTTAGGTACGACTCTTAACTCTCCGCAGAATCTCTATTTATCCTAGCCAGTTCTCGTAAGTGGCAGAACACAAGGCACTGACACTCCACATCAAGCCATCTTTCCTCAAATCGCGCAACATAACCTGTGGTTGCGTAACACATCAGCGAATGAACACCAGTGATTTCTGCTCAGGAGACAAGATTACCTCGAACCTCGGCAGAATGATTGAGAAGCCTTCCAGATTCAGCCAGGTGAGAACACTGCGCATTGTAGGTGTTGTAGGTGTGTGTACACCCACTACATTCACCTCGTATCTGATTGGCCACTCACACACTCGCGTGACACATCGCGATTACGATTGGTTTAACCCTAACTCGTTCACCGGTTTAATGTCACGTGTCACGTATGTGGGTCAGATTGCATGCATGCTGTTTACGATCGTTGCGACTGCCTTGCGTTCTGATTTACGATACAGTCAGTAATCAATCAGAATGGACGACTCTATCCCATCCGCATTACTTTTGAGAACATTCAGGATGTTCAAGGCGCAATTTTGACATCTTGCCCTCAGTCACATTCTGGAGGTAAAATTGTGGCCAAGCCTGAAATTCCGTAAGCCATTGGGAAGGCGCGAAGATTATTCAACCACCATCCTGATGCATCCTGGTTTTGTCATGCATGTAGCTTGAAACTGTATGACATACCCCAGCTGCTTACTATCGACAGCCTTGCGGCAGATAAGCAGGATATTTGCCAGTAAAAAGTTGTGCGTAGTTAGCCTTCCCCAAAAGTTAATGACCGTGTGGACTGGTTCATGAGACGACCATCGTAGCCCGCACATCTAACCTCTCACCAACCGCCCAAGCTAACGGCGGTCACATTACTAAGCAAAATAGGCTATCAGTTCCCCAGACATTATAAGTAAGGAGGCGCTCTGGCATACAACCTTAGGATGCACCAAGACCGTTTGAGGTTGCAAAGACTTGGGGGATAAGTAAACACATCTTTCAAATCTGCTGAGGTCCAGGTCGGCAGATTACCTCTCAATCAGCTCCTGTCGAGTAACCCCGCGGTCCCACGATACTCGTATACGCGGGACCTACATGGATTGAGCTAACCTTGACAACAGCCACCTCTCAGTAGCTGCCCCCTTCAGCAGACACAGACCGACACTCATGTGTCTCCAGTTGGTGGTGCATGTACACCAATGCAGTAACCCTCCGAAACAAGCTGATGAAAACAGAGGAATTCACTCAGTCAGTGACACCCACGATCATCAGCGATACTGAGACGTGGTTGACTCCCAAGTTTTAGACCAGGAAGTCCACATCTCATGGTATTACACCTCGCGCACTGATAGTCAGTGGAAAGGCAAGAGAAGTGACGATCTATGTTTCAGATGACGTCCGAGCATTAGTGCTACAAGCCCCCTCACTTGCGGGTGCTGCCTGAGCACTATTTGGCAGACTTTGCTACCTATCTCTCAGGTAGCCTGATCACCGGCCTAGTGTATAAATCATCCGCGTCGGCAGAATGGTGCCAGGCGCCAAACAGCTATTCGTCGGGCAGTTGAATTAAAAAACAATCTGGTTTGATTCATACCTTGCAGACCGCACACAAACAGTGAAACTAGGAGATAACAGCTCAACACCCAGATCAGTCACCAGTGGAGTGATTCAAGGAAGCGTGTTGGGACCGTTACTCTCTCTTATGTATATAAATGATATAGGCAAAGTTATCAAGCATGACAAACTATTCCTATTCGCTGATGACATCAAACTTGTCTACAC
>JTDE01005129.1:0-45286 GCA_014338405.1 Paragonimus skrjabini miyazakii
ACAGTGCTTCATTCCTGTGTTGGAATGCGCTGTTGCAAATATAGAGACCGTGGGATGCGCACAGCTGTAGAAGTATTTCTCCATTGCCAATGCATTGTGATCGGACACCAACCATATCTGCCAGCCGCTTCTCCTCTGGACGGAGACGACCGTGCTGAGAATTCATGTCGCCCGCTAGCACGATGACGTCTGAGTGTTTAGTCTGTCTCAGAGGGTTAACGAGGGCGTCGTAGGACGCATTCCTGGTAGCATCTGAACAGATGTCTGTTGGAACATATGCTTATGTAGTGAAAATACGTCGTTCTGATTTACGTCGACAGACTTTAACCGATGTGCTAAGTCTGACAGCGCATGAGAGACTGTTCACCGGGATCCAATCCAGCAAACATTTATCTGCTCCAGAACTCAGTGCGATTCCTACTCAAGCTTGACTACGAGATTCCGCTTCGGCTCCATCAGAAACCTTGAGAAGCACTTGAATCGACGGTCACCTAGAGGTGAGTTCAAGTGTATAACTGCGCTAGTATCATAAACTCGCGCCTCCAATACACAGCACATATCAAGCTTCAGACTGGAGAGAGTATTTGCCAGAGCACCTTGCTGACCGACGTTCCGAAGAGTGCGGACACTGATAGCGCCAATGTTTCCCAGTTGTCTTGGTCTTGGAAAACAATTATCGCCGAAAGACACATGGAAGGCAAAACAATTAGGCAAGGGGGAATAGAAGAAAAGAGTCGTGGTGGGTGCACACTGTTACTGTCACGAGAACGATAACCTCTAGCACCTCAAGGCCGTTTTTGGCCGCGAAAGAGGGTTAATTCGAGGGACCCCATCCCAAATCTCTGACTCAAAAATCTGACCTGCAAAACAGCACGATATAGGGTTTTGTGAGAGGACCCTACCCGGAGCCAGTGACTCACGAGTCTGATTCTTTAGCAGTGAGGAGCTTGCTTACCCGCAGGGCGCAGTGAATAAGATATCACAGTTGGATTCTCAGTACCGCTGCGTGCACTAGATGTATTGGAAGTTACATCAGGCTTTTGGGTTATACCAGATGTTTTTCGACCGTTTGGGATAGTACGCCGGCAATCACGGTCAACCGCTGGGCAATAGAAGTAGTAGTCTTTGTTTGAGGATATCTCTTCTAAACCCCTCTTCTTGATTCATGAGACAGCAGTGCCGCAAATATAAAACTAGTCTTGTTCTACGCCCATAGAATCGTGCTTCATTATGTAAGCAATCCCACGCGGTCAGTAGTGCGACATACAATCATATGAGTGTAACTGCTTTTCGCAGACTGCCCAACTCTGGCCTGCCTAACAAAGTTGCACCTGGAAGGATCGAAGCCCTAGTCAGCATAGCCCTTTTGATCAATGCAGTGCATGTCGAAATAGTCCAACAGAGCAATACCCAGTCAGTTCACACTATCGAAAATCGAGCGACAATGAAAAGACACACTCAGCGCGTTGACCCATGTGTATTGCCATCGACCCTGGCAAACAGTGTGCAGAGAACTCACTTTATTTTAGCGTGGCACGGGGCGAGTTATGATTTTTACCCCCGGACGGATATTACAAATTAACGGCTTAGCTGAAATAAAAAAGGGCAAAAGACCAAAACAGTCAATACTGTACAATGGAATGCAACTATTGGAAATATTATTCAACATGGCCGCTACATACATAAGCTTGATGATCACATCATGGTAGCAGAACAGTCCAAGGGTTATTTGGAGTGTCCATTCATGTTTCGACACTATTAGACCTAAATACGGTGTTGAGGTTGGCGTGAAGTGCCCCTGGGTTTCTTTTCGAGCTGGTCACTAGATCGTTATGAAAGTCAATGCGATCGTGCCTAGCTGCTTCGGTACATTTGTTGCGCTTCGCATTGTATTGGGATCGTGCCTGCGTGGTATCTTCTCTCTGAAAACAATTCCAAGACTTACGTCTCAGGAGCCTGATCTTGGGAGTACTTCCTCTCAACCGGTTCTAAATTGTTTTTGGTCGAGACGCACAGCGATTTTCATTGGTTTACTTTTCAATGGTGTTGAGCATCTACAATCTGCCTATGATCAATTTCTCACTTTGCTTTGCTGAATGACTCCCTACCGGCAGAAATTTCTGCTGAGGAACGTCTTCCGAGCACTTAGGATGTCTCCATGCTAAATGATGTTAAAGTCAAAATCAGATGCAACTTTGGCGTTGTCGTCACTTCATAGAATCACTATTCGAGTGGCATTGACGACAACATAAAGTCTAGAGAATCGGCTGCCAGGGCAAGTCCGGTCAAGTTTCGGATATGCTGGACGAGACCAAGGTTCACGTCAGTTAAAAAACGTGTTGGTCACGGAATCTACATTGCCGTAATCGTTCAGAAATTCTGAATTTATCTGTGGAAGGCCGAAGACTCCCCGAATGGTCACATTTATGTGATTTTTGGTTCTTGTGCACACCTGGGTCTGAATACTTCGAGGAGTGTGTAGTGGTGTTGTAGTGGGAAAACGGTCGGTCACTCCTGTTATCAAAGTTTTACTGTTGTCAATCCGAAAGGACCACCAGAGAGAATCTGGAAGGCCGGCTTGTGGGGTGTCCGGTAGATGATAGACACAGAGGTTTTCCGTCTTCATGACCGCCTTCGCAATCATAACGAAAGAGGCTCAGACTTTATAGTGAAATCATGTGCGCATTACTGAGTAGTCTGAGTAAATGCAGACATACCTCACTAGGCTGTCTGTGATAACAAGACGGATGCACTCTAAACGTGATGGAGTTCGTTCAAGTTACAATAGTCGAATGATTGGACCTGCAGGTGTTCACAGGTATTTGGAATGGCCACTGCTATATTCCAAATTGCCGGTATCCAAGAGCTGAGGGTGTTAGGAAATTACCTTGAACTGTTGATGATGTTGAAGCGTGCTCGGAGCTGCGATGATGTTCGTAGTATGACGGAGCTAAACGATTGGGTTAATGGCTTCACCAACAAAAAGAATGGCATACTGGTGTGCGTAAATTCTTGTTGTGTTACATAATCACCACTTAGTTTGAACAACATCTGAAAAGTAGTGAAAAAGCGTTGCTGTGTAAAAGTGAAGTATCGCCAGTTATTAAAATATAACCATTCTACAAGCGTTCATTGTTCTTATTAGCTGAGGAGGCCTGATCTCTGCGATTGAAATCAACTAAATCTTGTAATCAGTGTACCCGCTTCGCTAATCTGGCGACTTTTCAAGCATTCGTACAAAAGCACATTTACAGGTTCAGTTTCAGAGGACGACAAAGTGACTGAGCAAGGCACTTGACAAAGTCAGAGACGTGTCAGGCACTGACTTGGTCGGTGTGGTTGTTTGCACCTACGATGGTGGCCGCAACTCTTTTTTCTGACTGTGCGAAGTTGGACTCACTTAGTTCGTTGAGTAACTCCATAACGTCATGTTCGAATGTATTCGGAGAGGCTACCCTCCCAATTACCTGTATGTATGTCTCCACGGGCGATCGACATTGATTCTGATACTTAATCGGGGTCGGTCCGACTGGTGTGTTATGTTCTTAATATTTCTAAAACAATTGCTTCCGGAACCAGGGTTACTTCCAACGGTCTAGGAATGGTTAGCATTGACAAATGAGTAGGGCTGGGTGTTTGTGAGATTTTCGCCGCAGCTACAATCAGTCCGTTTTTTACGTATGAATACGGTGATCTGCTACCGTAGAATAATCTGACGGTGGTATATTGTGCAGAACGATGCTGTTTTCCGGTAGTACCTGACGAACTCCCAGTTGGACAACTTGTACGTAGATGGTGTTCCGTTCTCTTTAGATTGACCTTGATGTCTGTCACCCGTCACTCTCACCGATGCGCAGAAGGTGGTTAATGAAGCACTTTCCACAGTTGCGATGGAATCTAGCCTGACTTCATTAGGCTACCGGCGTTTTGTTAATTAGGCGCACTAACGTCGCAGTAAATTTCGCAGTTTGAGTGGAATACCGCTGAGCTCTGATGTGATGGTCTCACATCATTGCTTACTACCGTGATCACCTTTTTTACTTAGACCGATGGCATCTAATTTGGGTAAATTGAATACGATTGTTCTCAGGCTGCTGGGTCGTTCTTTTGGAAAATCATGTTATTGATAACGTCCTGTCTCTACCGCTTTCGACTGATTAATAATGTAGAGAACGTAGATCCCACCAGGCTTTGTGGGTAAAGTGGTTCGAAAGATTGTCCTGGACGACTCTATGGCAGACCCCGGTTTGGCTTCTGGCTTGTGCTTAGCAGGTAGTAAACAGATTTTCGTCCCTTTGGTGTTACGTGGTGTCTTGAGATTTCTAGCCAGGCTGGTCTGATTGGCTTCGTGCGTTGGGGTAGACACTGTCTGGATACTGTCAACCTACTTGTGTTCGTCTGATATATCTGTTTGTCTTGGTTTTTACGGATTGGTTAAACAAATGAAACAGGAAAGCCTGCAACTCACGCAAATATGTGACAGCTCCTCTGTAAGGTGTTTTACATGGTCCTATATACAGCGACCGGGAGTGAGCGGTCATATCTGCATTGCAGCATGTATGGTAGCATTTTGTTCATGCTCAAGACTCATAACCATTTGCAGCAGTCGTCCGTGAAAGAACGAGCAACTCAAAACAGTATACAAAGAATGAACTCACCAAAATGCAAGCGAAAAACTGTAGCGATCCGCTCAAGTTGGAACTGTTCAATTACATAATACCCCTATATCCAGGTATCCATACTGGCTAGCTCAATACTACCGGGCTAGCTTACAGTCTGTGGAACAGCCTTCTCTGGAAGGTTAACCGTATAATATGTGAGGTTCTCTCGGCAAATAGGTAGTGACGGACAATAAGCGGTAGTGCTGTAAAAGCGTGGTGGATTCATGGTTGACACTCAAGTTTCTTATAAAGTTCCATGCAAGTTATGACGGTGCTACAACATGGTGTACGATAGCCCTGTACAAAGTGTTTCAAAGGACCCAACGGAAGTCGATGGGCTGTCGGCTAACATGCCGCCTGCCTGGCTTGCCGACCTCTGGTCTCCTCCAGTCATGGTCAACTCCCGTGATAGTCACCGGCTGCATTGTGTGAGGAGGATGCACCTTGAGTAGCTGAACGCCATCCGAAGGGCGTATGGGCTAATTTAGTAACTGGCCCTCGTCAGCATTAGACAGGTGTCGCAACTGCTCTATCGCTCTTGGACTCTCTGGCTGGGTAGACCTACTTCATCAGACCGTCGTTCCTTGTGGATCTTCAAACTGTTGAGCTGGTTTCGTTTCCATCTCATCCAAGCTATATTAGGCATCTGGAATAGATGGACTCCATCTGAGGGGCGTGGATAACGAGTCTGATCTGACTTAGGTTCGATAAGATGACACGGTTGACTTGAGTTGACCTGACACACAATATACGCACTTATGGAGTGTGTGGAAAAACGGTTCACGGTTTCTCGATAAAATAACGGGGCGATTCTGTGATGAAGCACAAAATGCATCCATATATGTTAACATATACGAAACAGATGTGAGCATGAACTGCCAAACAAAAATGTATTTGAATTGTGTGGTGATTCGAAGCATAATTTCAACAAACCGGTACTAAGAGAGAATATGAGTTGCCAGAACGTTAGGATTTATTCAACTTGTAAGCAAGCCATATTGCTGCAATACAAAATAGAGAACATACTGAATAATGTGGACGAAGGAAAAGATACAAATGCATAACATTCACCTCCTCTGGAAGTAACTTCAATAGGACTTTCGTGAGTCATGGAGCACAAACTATGAGTAATATGGTGTAGGGTTTATGCCTCTTGACTCCTCAGAGCGTAGAGTCTCGTTATCTGTCGCTGGCTCAGAAGAATCTCGTAGACTTCAGGATTATTGGAATCAGTGTCACGATTTTCTTCAAACGCTGATATCGGAGGAGCCACTGAGTTTGAATCGGGCGCTTCATTGTCCTTCTCTAATTCTGCTTCGTCTGTCACTACAGTGTCCTCTGTAGCTGGTGCCGGATTGCGTAAGGATACCGTGTCCTCACGGATGTCGAGGTGGCGGACGTGAGCATTTATCGGATTACATTTTACCAACTCAATTTCTTCTACATACGGATCACATTTTGACGTCCGGTTTAGTTTTCGGAGGAGGACTTTGTCGGAGTTCACTAATCAAGTTGGTCAGGAGAGACCCGTAGAAGCTCTACGGTTATGATAGAACATTCGCTCGTGTAGAGTTTTGTTGGTCGCAGTGCACAGTAAGGAATGTATGGAATGAAGCGCATCTGGCAGCACAGTTTCCCAGTGTTCAACACCACAGCTTTTTGATTTGAGTGCCAGCAGTATAGTTTTCTATATAGTGCCGTTCAGACGTTCAACTTGCCCGCCTGACTGTGGATTATAGACTGTAGTACGACTGGTTACGACATCCCTATCGTGGAGGAATGAAAGTAATTCTTTCGAAATGAAAGCAGAACCACGATCAGAATGGATGAATGAAGTCAAGCCAAAAATAGAAAATAAATTGGTAAGGCAATTAACCACTGTAGAAGTGTCGGTACACGGACAGGCAAAAGGGAAGCGGGAAAATGCATCAATAATTGTCGAGAATAATTTGTTCTTCGAAGGTCAAGGGATGCGTCCTTTAAAACCAATGCTTAGTCCCTCGAATCATTGAGTTGCTTTTATCAGAGGTGTGTGGCGGAGTGAATAAACGGGGTTTGGTTTCAGCACAAACTTAGCATTGAACGGTGATTCGTTTGACATCTTCGAGGCTGAACGGTAGATTGCGTGCACGGACTAAATAGAACATACGGGTTCATCAGGGTGACAATGATTCATGAAATGTTTTTAGATCGACAGCATAGGAAATAGAGTAGTTAAAGTTGCGCATCAGCCACACGATTATCAGAACCAGGACAGTAAAGAATGTCGTACTGAAAGTTGGAAAGTTCCAGTCACCAACATCGTATTTCCTCGTTCGTGATTTTTCGTGTCTGTTTTGGATCGAACATAAGCTATACGGAGCGCTGATTTGTGTTAAGTATAAAATGGTAACCTACAGAAGAATGCTTACATTCGGATGGTGTTGAAGTTCTGGAGAAAAAAAATGCAACTGGTCATCCATTCTGGTTTAGCGTTGCGGCGATGGCGACATCCTATGCGTCAGTTTCAACCGTCAGAGGCACTCTGGGTTCAACAGTGACGATCATTGAATCTTTAATCTCTTTCTTAGGATTGATAAACGAAGTCAGAGTATTTTTGGGAAGAGGAAAGGTCTTACTTCTAACGAGCACACTGATCCATTGAGAGCAATATGCAATCATTCCAATAACTCTATCTTTTGCTTTGAGACTTGACGAGGCTGGTAGCTCTTTCAATGGTCGGAGACGTTCCAGATCCGGTTTACTGACACCCTTTGGGAGTTCGCAACCCAACAATTTGATGTTGTGCGTCCGCATGACACTTTTTTGTTCATTGAGAGTGGTTCCGTACTTGTGAGCGGTGTTGAAAAATTGTGTGAGATTACGATCATGATCTTCGTTTGAATGGCCGCAGATAATCAGATTGTCCAAGTAGGCGAAGGTCTCAGACAATTTCTGTCGTTGGATGAGATTCTTGATAGTACGCTGGAACGCTGCCACACCATTGGTGACTTCGAAGGGAATACGAGTGAATTGTTTAAGACGGCCAGCTGCTTCAAAAGCAGTGTACATCTTCTCTTCCGTCTTGATGATTATCAAATGGTACGTATTCCGGAGGTCAAGAGTACTGAATACCTCTTAACGAGAAATTTACCCAAAAGATCGTCAATCCGAGGTAGAGAGTAGGCGTGTAGGTAAGTGAACCGATTGATTGTCTGGCTGTAGTCCACTACCATTTGATACTTCTGCCGTTCGTTAGACGTCATCACGACTTGGGCTGTCTAAGGTGAGGCAGAAGGTTCAATACTCCCTACGTTCAACAGTTTTTCGGTTTCAGACTCGATAAAGAGTTCATCGGATAAACAATGGCGCCTGGACTTGGTGACCACTGGCTGACAGTCAGGCGACAGATGTTGAAGCGGAAACGGCGGAATAACAGAAATAGCAAGCATGTTGCAAAGTGAAAACGGTGGTTCAGAACCAGAAAAAGGTATTTCGACGCATTTATGTCTTTTGAGAAAGTCATGTCATAGTAATACATCAGTACATAGGTTGTTGAAAATTGATAATTCGATAGGGTTGTATGACAGTTGTTTGAAACGAATAGAAACGAAACAGTGACCGAGTGTGAAACTGGATAAATTGACAGATGCCATAGTGATCCTTTGACAGTAAGAATGGATTTTCCGTTTATGTGCCCGAACACCAGAATGAGATATGTAGCTTTCAGAACTACCTGTGCCAATGAGAACCTGTAATCGAATACCGTTCACGTAAATCTCAACGACAGCATCTGACGAACACGCGGGAGCCGCTGCAACTGTGATAGACGATAATACAGATTCCGATATTGCAGCAGAATGTAGTCTTAGAAGACTGTCACACCCATTCGTAGTGTCCTTTCTTTCCACAGCGTCTGGAGACAGCATCACGAGCTGTACACTACCTTCGCGGATGCTGACGTAATTCACAAAAAGAACACAAAGAGCTATTCTGTTTTGGAAAGTTGCCTATGGCTACCGTACATTCGGCGTCATATGCCTTTGGGACGAGCGTTTGAGGGTACTCAGTAGCTTGTGGGGACATGGTGTAGGAGAGTTGTTGTTTGTAAGAGTGTTTGCTGTTGAGCTAGTTCCAATTGTCTAGCTGCATCGAAGGCTGGAGTGAGGTCCAAGGATTTATATCCGAGTAGTCGCTAACGAATGGAATGAGAGTTTAAACCACAAACGACTGAATCACAAATAAATTCTCCACAATGCAATTAAGCAGAGACTGCTTGGACAGTCCGAGGCTAACGTTTTGAATTTCTGAAGAAATTCACGCAGACTTTGCCGGTTCTCTTGCTTAGCAGTGGATAGGACATGTCGAGCAAAAATTGTATTTTTTGGTACCTGTATCCATTCCATTTCCGCTTCTTCCTCTTAGTCTTTTCTCAATAATTTTCACCCTTCCTAGTAACGTTTTCTTCTAGGATATTCCACGTCACTGTTTAGGTGAGCGGCGGCCCGAGCCACAGTACCTTTTGGTCAGGCTCATGGCTGTTATGATGATGATGATGATGTATTTTTTGGTTGAATGTAGAGACTCTGTTTTGTAGGTGTCACATTCCGCGATGTGTTTGTATACAGATGAACCGATAATTAACGAGAGTAGCCATTGCGTCTGTTTCAATCGATTTTGCAGCAGAAAGCAAGTTCTCGAGTGTCTTCCACCGGTGAAGCTACTGATTCGACTGCCTTGTGGAATTTCCTCGCTAACTTTCGGTATATCAAGTAAAGTGCGCCAAGCACTCCTGCCCTTTCTTTCATATTCAATCCTGCAGTAGAATCTTCCCTGATAAACTGCGAATGTGGTTATGTGGAAATGCCCCCAGACACTAGTCCTCTAGATCTTTAGCATGCAGAGGACATTACTCTATTATATGAAGATCAATGAGGAGCGCTGAACGTCTAAGCTAGATTAGATGTTTCAGTAAACAAGTTTGGTATGACCTTTGCACGTTGTAAGTGCATGACGTTCCAAGATCGGTTGGATACTACGCCTGCCTTCATTCTTGTTGTTAAGCTGTTGGAGGGAGTTGGGAAGTTCTTTGAGAGTTGCGTCGATGCTGGCGAGATATCCTATGTGCCCTTAAATAGTGAGGCGAAAGCTTGGGTGCCTGTCGTCAAACTACGTCATCTGCGGTGCCATCATCACCTCATGCCCAATATTTATTGCCACCGTAAGAACAGTCATATTTTACTACTGCGAAACCGGGTACGTTCGCGTACATGGTGCTCACAAAGCTCTGTTTTCGACTGCAGACCTATCCGAGACGTTAGCGGTCTTCGGTAGTAGCATTGTTTCAGTACTGGTTGAGTCCGCGGGTATGTCTTCAGGATAGGTCGGTTCTGTCGACTCCTGGGCATATTTATCCCGCCTCACAGGCTTTGTTAACTTGGCCACATCCTATGAATACCAACATACCGCTCACCAAATCATGCCTTGCGTACGAATGATGGATTAGGCTGCGAGCGACAGTTTGGCGGAAAGTGTATGACTTGGGTTTGGGAGATGCAGACATCGACATTAAGTCCTGCTTCGGTAAGACGTTCCCGGCTCCCTGGCTGTGATCAATAGGATAACGAACACCTTTGATTGAGATCGATGTCTGGTGTGACAGAGGTCATATATCAGTTGCTCGTGATTCAGTGTGTAATTCAATGTTCTCTGCTCTTTCGTTTGCATCTTTTCTAGTCTACCTAACCTCTGTTGTTTTTCATTTGTTCTGACTTGTTTGCCTCTTTATATAGCCTGTATTATTATTTTGTTATATGTTGTGGTATATGTAGCGTTATATATATATATGTATATATGTATATATATATATATACTTGTTACAAGCTGTCTACATTTTGCAAACGAACAACCGATTTATAAAACGTCGTCAAAATGGCAGCTTCTTCACAGCTCTCACCCCCCAACCCCCGCGTCATTAAGTACACCCACTCCACAGACAACCCAGCCAGGCAACGGCAACACGCGTCACTGAGTCGGATTAGCTGATATTTTACTTAACTCCCTCAGACACCGACTCTGCTGGTCCTTGATACTGAGACCTCGGAGACGTACTCGATCTACAGACGTCAATCCTTTCGTGAATGACTTCATCTCTCTGTGCCAGGTCCTCATCTGTCCGCATCGCACCTTACACCAGTAAGCTGCAGCGTCAGCAAAGAGTTCTCGGCGCGGTAGAGGACGAGTGAGTGTCTTTAGTACATGACCTAACGGTGTATGTCTGCGCAAATGTAAGGATTAAACAAAGGAACTCGCCTGTCACTCACTACCAGATGTCCGTTTGCTTATCCTTTAATTGTTTACTGGTTGATGGCACCTGATGCGAGCGATCAAATAAAGGCATTGTTGATGAAGACGATTCACACTTTCTATCCTAAGCGGCCACGTTTCAGTAACTTAAAATAACGTAGCCCTCGCTGTCGCCTTATGTATGCGACCCTTGAACGTGAAATCGATACCCCTCTTCTCCCAAAGATTCCCTAGATCAGTGAATACCGCCCCCGATTTAAAGGTACGAGTTTCTGTTTCTTTTCTTACACACTTTGCTGCTGTTACTATAACTTCCGAAGAAACAAAGCGGTCAATAACCCTCGTAACTTCGTTGTCCAGCATTTACTCTACTTCACCACGTTAGTCTTGCAAAAGCATTTTGCGCTGTGAGGCTTCAAAGCATTCCGGAATAGTTCGCAAAGGGCGAAATTGCGTTTGGTCTTCTCTGTGTTGTATGCCGGATGTCGCACAATAATACCTTATCGTCAGCCTAATCACTATTAGTTAATCTTCCACCAAATAGGGATCCACTCCGACATCTTGCAAGTGTTGCTGGCAATCTTTTATGTTGTTTGTAGCAAAATTATACAACAATGGTGAGCGTAGACAACCTTGATTTACGCCGCTCATGGTGCTGAGACTGTCAGATAGGCAAACGTAGACCCTCACCCGGGCTGACGTATGAGTATCGTCATAATCATCATAGATAGCAATACATCAGTGGTTCACACTGATGCTTAACTGCCACACGACCACGAAGGAAAGAAAAATCTATATGGGAAGAGAGAAGAAGAAAAAGAAAAGGAAGGGGACCTAATTTCTAAAAAAAATAGCCACGTCTATATTCAAACATACAACATACATACACCTTGTAAACAATACGTCCGCATACTTGATCGGTACACTTACATGTTTAAACGACTTTAAGGTGTAGATTGATCCACTGAATCAAATGCACCTTTGTAGTTGAGAAATATGACAATGGTTGACCGACAGTGAATGTTGTGTTGCTTCAGAATTTGGCGAAGATTCAAAATCTGATCATGCATTCTTGCTCAGGACGAAACCCTGCATGTACTTCCCTAGTGTCCGTCTCATAATCTGCAGTAAATCGATGAAGTGTAATGAGTGCCAGAAGTCTAGTAATGCTTGGGGTCAAGCTAATGCCCTCATGGTTTTGTCAAGAACCCCGGACTCCTTTCTTGAATATGGGAACAACTGTCGAGTGACTGTAGCAGTGAGGAGTGTTCTGCATCGTCCATACAAGTTGAAACAACTGATTCAAGGCCTTTACTAACGCCTCCCCGTATTCTTTGAAAAGTGGCGGCACAGGATTATCTAATTCAGCAGCCGTATTAGATTTAACAGAAAAAATGCAACTGTGGACCTCGGTTTTGGTGGGTGGTGATGATTATACCGACCAGTGCACTACATTGGACTTTGGCAGAGATACCACAATTGAAACACGAGGTTTGTTAACGACCCTCAGTGTTCCATCCCCATAAGGTAGAGATCGCTTGACAGAGTTGCGAGTGGACAACCCCTGTGTTGTGTGTTGGGCTCTTGTGCACCAGATGCTGTGGGCGCTGTGAGCTTCTCTCGTACCCTGGGTGAATAAGCTCGTCGATATATGATTAATTGGCAATACCACATGTTTGCCACTTCATACGGCTAGTCCATGTCAACTGTATATACCGTACTTAACGCAACAACTGTCAACCTGAGTTGAACTATTCATTCAAACCATTAGTGCGTTAGAACGTCACACGTCAGTTTGCTTTCGTGGTTTCTATAAGATTTTCTTATTTTTTATCATTTCCTAGTCGAAAATAAGTATTCTTGACCACCATGGAAGTTGTGGTAGGTTCTTCGGACGTACGCTGTAAATTCAGAATAATCGGTACCGCCCAAAAAGTGTTGGTTTGGAACGCCATCCGATGTGACGACGTCCGTGGATAGTGGTGTGCTTGCGTCCGCATTATTGTTCTCTTTATATTAGCTTTTTTATGTTGCCAAGATTCCGTTCTCTTCAAGCGTTCTTTCTCACCATTGAGGTTAACTGCGAGTCGAGTCGTAATGCTATCTAGTTTATGTACGCGTGTATGTTTATAGCGTCATTTGCCCATGCCGACCACGTTGTCCAGGCTTACCTTCCTTTCAGCATGAATCACAGTTGACTGTTACGTTTTGCTCCCATTTTTTAGAAAACAGACCGGGTGATTACATTGTGAAATGTGTATGATTGAAATGAATTTTGCACGCCTGCTGCATTGTACAGAAGATCTGGCTACTGCAGGCCACGCTCACGAGCGCCGTTTTGAAAGTTATTTTGAGGCGTTAAAGCAACTTTTCAACGATCTCATCACTTCGGATGATCGTCCTACGACAGACTATGTGCGGCATTATGAATCTAGGGTAAGCGTCAACTTGAAAAGTAACAAACCATTGTGTGAATTTTGACTTTTGGTTGTATCATCCCGTTGATCGTTATTATGGATACTGTATGTTTATACGTAGTGCACAAATGTAGGTTTATTCAACTTGATCACAAAAGCTGTATCGTGACTGATTTACTGTTTCCTATTATACCCATATTCACTGGTTTATTGCTTGGAAGGTGTTATGCTTTTGTGATTGTCTCATCTCCTTATTTTGGCATAGTTTCATGTTTCTAGCCAGTCTGAATCCTCAGCACTCGATTTCAGAAGTGTGTCGGGCTGGTACCCATCCTTAGTTACGTGAACTGCTAAAATGGTTACTGGTTGTCAGGTGATATGTTTGTTAGTGAGATCCACCAACTATCGAAAACCCTGGGAATGAACGATTATTCGATGTGGAAGGAACAGAAAGACCAAAATCGGAACTTTCAAGGATCCCTGGCAGTGATAAATGATTTGACGTTAATGGTGATGAAACCCTAGTACATGGAATGATATGGTACTGTTATAACTGTTTTATTTATGATACTAACGAGCAAAACGGTGACAGTGGTAATGAAAGAAAATGAGAGGCATTAAGAACACTGTAGTCCAAATCTAACAAAAAGATACTATCATGGTACCAGGCATCTACCTAACAACTTCCTGTCTGTTTCTTGTGACTATGCTAGTACGAGTCCTCCTAATAACACATTCTAGGGTGTGCAGATGTTGACGACGAACTTGTCTGCTACGCTAAGGGTGATTACGTTGTGTTACTAGATTGTACTGATAGACTGGGAGGTCTCCGGTGCAAGCAATTTGAATAAGCACCCCTGTGTCATGGTTGGGTGTTCCCAATGTTTTAAAGGCTTTTGTGAAATATCCTCTTAAGTGTGTGTATTCTAATGGAAACGAATTAAGTTGATTAGTGTGGTTAATTAAGGGTGTTCAAACCTTTTGCTTTACTTCTAGCCTATCGCTGGACATTCTTATATAGGGCTGTTTTTCGTCAAGCGTGGGGCACATAACTGAATATTGGTTTCCATCGACGGCTCATTTTAACTGTTTTCTAATTGGGTGATGTTTCGGTTTCTTTTCACAACCTCAGTACAACTCTCAAATAGCTGATCTTTGAAATCCTGCTCTTACGGACACAACGTTTACTTGAGTTGCCTGATGACGAAGCGCCGGTAAACGCTTGTTTACAGCTTCGTTTTCTCGTAACTCGGGTGTTTTAACAAAATATCGACTCGAATTTTAGGACAACTTCATTAGATTCATAAGAAGTTTATCTATTGCAGGGAGCTAAGAAAGCTTACCCTGTTGAACAAATTTTGCCTAGTGACTGTTGGCTAACCCAGAACTGAAACAAAAAGAGCACAGTTCTCACTGGTAATCACTTTTAAATGTCCGTTGGCTGGAAGTCCGCTCACGTGGATGGAATTAAATGATTTGCTGCGGCTGCGTAGTTTTCGGAACCAGTCGGTCAAATTAATTTTGTCGGATACTGTTCGTTCAACTGATTGCAATCTCGTTCATCTAGGTACATTTACCTCTAGTCAGGCATACTGGCGATTACATTTGACTTTCCTTTGAGACATTCACCGCGGAATGATGAGTCGCGATTTTCCCACGTGGCTAAAGTTTCTTTAAATGTTCAAGATTGAATGATTAAGCAATAACGTAGACGTTCTTACATTACAAAGTGATGGTGGCCCAATCCATGCATGAAATACTGTCTCGTCAACTGTAAGTAGTGAGCTAGTCCCTTTAGGTCACGTGTTCAATGGTTTTGGCTACAGAGATTTGCTGCCAGAGTACCCGTTATTAACGGTGTTTGTCCAGTTAAAGCAGATGTCAATACACGTGTTTGTTTGTGATCGTTCGAGATAGTCCTGTACGAGAATTTTAGTCGTTTTTTGCAACATCAACTTCCGTTTTCAGAATAAAACCATACTGAATGCGTTCATTTTTTCACATACCTTAATTTGTATTAGACTATGAATATATTGTCCAATCAGACGGAGCACTGGCTGATACGGTGAGTTTGCTTGATGGTCGGTTATTCGAGCAGTGAGCAACATTCAACAAAAGCCACTTGGGCGATTGATACCGACGAGTGATTTCACGTGCGCAAAACTTCAACGTGTTGAAGGTAGGATCCGCGCACCTTTCATGTCAGATTCGGCTGACCTATACCATTCAGCGACCATCATCTACTCTGTTCACGAATGTGCATGTACATATCTAGCCTGTACAGGCTGGGTACTTGAAAACTCCCTGGTTGTTTTCTGTCCAGGCATGTTTGTACATCCCAGTTTGTGTTGGACAATTTAGTAGGAAGCGAGAAAGCGGTAGGTGTTTTCAATTTCGGCGGGTCACCAATAATTAACTTTGGGATATAAGTAGGGGAAACTAAGCGGAAGAACGCACTACTTTAGTGTGCGACAAACTATAGCTTAATACCAACGACAGTGACCGGTGGTGCATATTTTCATTCTACTGCAGTACTGATTGTCAGGCTGGCTGAATACTCGATTTGGTATCCTGGATGTGTTTGCTTCTGTCATATTTGCGCTTGGGTTCGTCCATCTTTTACCAAGCGCTCAAAAGCTGTTTTTTACAAGTTGGATGACTCTTTTAATAGCACAGCCTCAACGGATAGACGAAAGCATATTGTTTTGTTTGTTATAGAGGATTCCAAATACTAATAGCCTGCTGAATTGCATAAATACCGTTATTTACATTCTTAGTCATTCATGCACTGTTGGGAGACCGGTCAAAATCATTCGAAACAATTATCCATGGGACCTGTTCACAGGTTGTATTCTCCGGTTTCCCTTACCTCCAAAAAGGTGCTCAGTGCAGCCTGAATGATTTAGATACATCGTTTTGCATTTGGTCCTGTTGAGGGAGAACCAGCTGTCCATAGTTCAGCATGGTTGGACGTTCATACCACTGTAGGTTCTCCACCTCTACCACGCTATTCATTGCACACCAATTTTGAGTGTCATCAGCATACATGAATTGACCGACTGTGGAGTTTCGTACTCTAGTGTGTTATTTTTATATTCCGTTGATTAACTCATCGGCATGATAAGAATTCAGTTTACGTTACTTAAATCGATCGTTATGCCTATCAGTGTTCGTTACTATGGCGTTATTTTGCCTGATTTTCTTCAAAGTTTCATGCCAGCCGTGACTTTGTTGTTTTACAGTAAGCCTTTTCGCATACTAAGGTTCTAGTCAACCGTTGTTATTGTTAATTCTGAATCTAAGTCTTCGTGAGATGCACATTCAATGTTGGGCGAGTTGGATAACTCGTGGTATCAGATTACGAGCATTTATCACACACCTTCAATTTTACAAACTTTCGACTCACTCCGGCTTCACTATGTGCGTGTGGAGTTCTCCGTGATCATTGGCCGAACGACTTACATATTCAGTAAATGGTTTATTGATTGTAAGTCATTTCTTGGGATCAAACCACACAGCAGTTACATCATACCTGGTTAAAAAGCACAGCATAATGGCAGTTGATCTCACCAACGTGCTCAGTACATAACGGTCGTATCTTTCACATCACCTGCTACCTAATCTGAATATTATGAGTGGGACAGACGTCTTATTTGGCTGCACAATCGTATCTCTTAGCCGCCTGTTACACCGAACAAATGATGTTATTGACAGTTTCCTTTTTTTTCTAATAAAGAGCAGGAGTTGGCTATCACGCTTCGCCTTTCTTTTGCTTTCACACTGATAGTTATTGCCAGACAAGCGCAGTCATGTTGGACTTGCTTTGTATCTGACCAGACACGGTCAATCGTCTTACAAACCTCTGATTCTGAGGTTTTTAAATTCAACTTAACAACGCTTGTAACTGCATTGAGATTCTGCATAATTGTTGAACCTACTGACCAGGCAATCGGAGGCCGTGGCACAAGCCGATAGATTCTACTTCGCATAGGCCAACCTGATCACTCGATTAAGTTGATGGAGAGCGAATACTGCCCAAGTGGGTGATCCTGCGTCAGCTGGTTCGCATCCGCATAGTAGAAACAGCACGCTAAGTAGAGTTAACCCAGTTTGACGACCTCCGTTTCATATACTGAACACATAAGACTAGTCTCAAGTGCTTAGGCCCACCTGCCGTAAACGGTTAGCTTGTCTGTCATTCCATTATGGGTTTGCCCTTGTAACTTGACTTTTCGTCAGAAAAGTCTTGTAAGTCTTGTTTATGTACTTTCGCACAGTGATCTACTATGTCAAAGGCAGTATGGAAATCTTGAGTGACAACATCAACCGGTTAGCCATCCTCATCCGTCTTCTGCCCATTTTTCTCAACCTGAAAGTTAATTGGTGTTGCATGGATATCCCTTCAAAAGTTATGTTGATTGTTACGTTGTATTGCAAGTCACATTAAATGCTCGCGTAACTGGTTATCAACCAAGTTCTCCATTATCCTTGAAACAATCAACGGTAATGTTATCGGCCTTTAATTTACTGGCTTTTTGGATTGCCCCCTTTAGAACTGCATGACACTGTGCATAACTTCCAAACCTTGACAAGCCTGCTCTCCCAAGGGGATTAGTAAACTAACTCAACTAGTGGTCTCAACAACTTCGTAGCACGTTTATTCTATACTAGGGGGACGGCGAGATCTGGACCTAAGAGCATATCTTCATAGAGCATCAATTTGACAACGGTGTCTGATGTAAAAGCGACCGCTTTGTTCATTTGTGGCGCGAGTGTAAAATTGCGGGACGGCTTCGGATGTTGGAAGTCTTGGATAGCTTTGGATCGACACAGCTTTTGTCAGATCGAGCTGATGCTGACGTTCGTTGTTAGGTAGAGCTATCGTTATCCAGTTGTGAATTAAGCAGTGGTCATCGCCTGCCTTTTTGGTTCGCGTCAGATGGTATGTTTTCTAGGTTAATCGCTTTGCTATCAATAAAGCCGTTCTGCATTGCCAAATTGACTTATTGCCCTCGATCGTGAAAGTTGTCTGTTAGAAATCTTCGTAATCAGGTCTACAATGAACTGTCTATGCTCCTGGAGTAGCGGGTACACAGTAACGTCAAGTCAACGTATATCACTAGGTTCTCGGTTTTAACACGTCTAATCCGCTTTGTAAAATTATTTTCAGTGTTGCGAATGAGAATATATATATGTAATTCCTCAGCGAATTGAAAAATGAGGAACCCTTGTTGGCTGTGGCTGAGTGGGATGTTGATTCCTGCGTCATTAATCATGTACTACTCACAAGTTAGAATGTGACTTAGGCCGACGTTTATGCGAAGTCGGTCAACGCATGAACCCTGTGACACTGGGGATTAAGCGAACGTTGACTGAGCTTCATTGGCGTCCAACTCACTCTCAGGGTGATTGCAGTCATCAACGGATAGTATCTATCAGAATGCTGCAGAAGCAAGCCTTCGGAGGCATCGTATGTAGGTGAAGCTTAAATAACGAAGCTGACGAGGGTTAGTAGATCACACCGACTATAAAGCGAATTAATTGTATAAATGTTAATTACATCATACTGCCTTATTCGTATTTAGAAAAACCGGATCACGTACCGCAGGTTTCGTTAACCTCCTCTCAATACTGACTAGCTTTCGCAATTTGGCGATCGTCGCGATACACGGTCACACGTGATGTTTAGTTCCTCGTTTCCAACATGTGCTTTGTACCAAGTCTTTTCTACCGATAATGGATGGTCTTAATACGCCGCGTACTTCTCCTAAACTTCTTTCAGTCAAAATCTATCCTATTTTATAAACAGTCGACGGAAGTTACAGTAAAATACCTTCCCCGCACTTCTATCTTCAATGACTTACGCCTTTGAATTGTACTTTCATGAGATTTGGACAAAGTTGACGACTTCTGTGGTAAATTCACCGTGTCCAGTGTGGACGATGTTTGCGTCTCGTTTTTTGGTCGCGAAGGTGTTACAACGCGCCCGCCCAGTAATTCCAGGGCGATTCATGTACGTGAAGAACAGGCAGACTTCCGATCTGGTCGAAGTTGCATGGGCCGCATTTTACCTTGCGTCGATTCTCAAAGTTTTGACACCCCTATAAAGACCTGACATTCGTGGTCGTTCTGAAATTCTCTCGCAAGGGATTTCCAAAGAATAATGTGTTTCTTGTGCTTACACTGCTAGCGGGACAAGAGTTTATGGACATCACTTGTGGTGTTCGCTAGAGGTGTCTGATGTTCTTCCTCCTGATCAGTTTTGGAAAGTTAACTTGAAAACTGTAATTAGCTGGGTATTGGGTTTATTGGTGACATTGAGTTGAACGACATGGAGTATGCTTGATCAGCACCTCTGCCCAAAGCGTACTGAACAAGGTGACTGACCGGCCTGGTTTGTTTGGAGTGTGTATCACACGCAAAAAGTACCGCTTCATAGTTGGATATTCCCATACCCACGTTTTTCGCTGTAGACAGTCCGTTTGAGACTATGGACAGTTTCAAAAATTCGTGTAGCACAACCCCTTCAGCTTGTAGTTGATGAGATTTTAGTTTGAACAGCAAATGCCCAACTGCCGTTACCAACCTGTCTTTAAAAAGACGGATGTGTAACGCTTTTGTATATTCTGTTTTGCTCTGTGGCTTGGAAAGATGGCTTGTTCGCGACGAAGGTATCAACAGGCTTGCCGTGTTTGACCATCGTTTTCTCCCCTATTTAGCCCACATCAGGTAGGATGATCACATGAGCGACGCAGCAACTCTGTGGACAACTCGGAATGCTTCGGCGACGTCTGTCTGGTAATTGATGCCAGCAAGATGTCCAACACTGGCATTAATGACTGATTTCCGGCAGCCGGTTCGGATCTAGGCAAGATGCTGATTCTTTTTTAACAAAGGCCTATTCGTAAGGTCAACGCACTGTTATACAACAGCACCGAAAAAGTCATTGTACAGGCATTGCCTGATCACGGACTGGTAATCTGTCTTTCAGGTTCCATCTTGACATCGTCATTTTAGTGAATCCGGGTCTTAAGGTTGCCGCTAGAAAGATACATTTAGACCAATAGTAGATGCGATCGCTAAATCAATCGCAAGTCTTATAAACACCGCTTTTTTCAACAGTGGCCATTACCTCATGCGGAATTCTGGATGCGACATTAGAATTGATGAATTGCTCCGAATAATCATTTTCGCTCAGCAGATTTTAGATCGTTTTCGGTTTATGCCCAGCCACTTCATCTGAACAGATCTCTCTTGCTGTATTTGCCAGACATTCAGCTAGATTTCTTCTCTGTTTAATCAATACAAAACTGCTAAAAATCGATGGCCTGTTAGTATTTGTTTACGGTACAGTGACTTACTCAGTGTACCGTCATGGTATCTGGTCAATTGGACATCTGAAAAATGGAGCATTTCGTTCGATTTCTCTCCCTGGGTGAAGCGAACTAATGCGTCTGCTGCATTAGAAAAACAAAAGATAGTTGTTACTTCATTACGAAGTTGTATGATGAAAACCATGTCACCAGCTGTGCTATCTATGATAACTTCGAACGATAGAAGTTTGAATTCTAACTTAGTTATGAATGCGTCCACCGGCACTGAATATGGAGGGGATATCATTGTTACCCCGTTTGGTTGTCGGTACGACTCACCGTTGAACGCGAACTGAACATTGAGTATTCATCGTAGTGGTGTTTCTTTTAAGTCTGATATCTCCAGCCCGACTGTTTTCCGGTTGTTATGTCTGATCCCACACAAAATATTACTTAAGTTTTTGTATACACTATCAGAGCGAGTCGCATGCGCCAGTGTTTACTGTCAGCACCTGGGCAAAACCTGTCTCTGTTTATTCGAAGTGGTGTCTTTTTGCGGTGATAGTTGGACGCGTTGATAAGTACCTGTGTTTACTGATTACTGAACGTCTTTCATATTGATTTATCATGTTAATGTAGCGGCCAACAGGGAGGCATTTGAGCTATAGTCTTCACTCGCTAATCCATTGGTAGTGACTATTGTCATAGTTATCTTTCGGTCTCGTTTACCGTTTTGATATGGTTTATATAGCCACATCTGCTGAAGCTTAAACAGTTGTCTGCTATAACCCATCCTGGCATTTTGTGCACTGTGAAAACGATGACGTTGAGGTCACTTTGGGAATGACTACGTAAGTAGACTTGGTGATTTTATTTGATACGTCTGTGACTTGTTGGTTTAGTGTCAATATGTTTCTGCTTGCATACCTTGCTGTTATATTACTAAGTTGCCATATACTGTGATCTTCTGTAATACAGCTCTGCCACGTTTAACCGTCACTCTTGGTCTTTGTCGCCATAATGGTTAGGGCGGACTTGTTACCAGTATGTCCCTCGTTCCAGCGTTACATACGCAAAAGTTCACTGATGGTGCGTTAGTATTGTACGTCCTTATCGTTACCGCCGACAAATGCCGCCTCTTTTTCATCTGATCTCTCTTTCAATTTCTGATGCAATCGGCAGACAGTGATCGTAAGTTGGAGGTGGCGACATTTCCCGCCTGTACTGCTATTCCACGAGTGGAGTAGCTTTGCCTTGAAGTGTCTGACGTAACACGACAGGCGGTGGATGGTTTTATTGTGCACGATCATCAAGCCATGTGACATAGTATTCTACTTCATCGAAGTGAGCAGGCTGAATTGCACCTTGTGTACTTTTTTCCCAGGTAACACACGCCGATTCTGGAATGTGAGTCCTCATCCTATGTGTAAGTGAACGTTGTTGATTTGTCAACAGGCGTGCAAAGTGTGTGTATATATGCAAAATCATCCGACTCTCAACAAGGCCGTATTGTGTTGCTGTCTTCATCCTCTGAAGCTAACATAAATAGAATTGTAGGTCTGACAAACTTCAGTCTCCATACTTCAGTGGTTCTTTTAAGGACTTTTGAGAACTTATCATCAGCGACCTTGGGCAAAAGACCCAAATAAATATGAGTTATGTGTTAGCTGGCACAGAAAATCGAGTTTATTTTCATTGCTTGATGGCCAAGGCTGAAAAATCATCCTGTTACTTACTAATGCCACATCTTGCGGTTACACTAGCACTGTTTTTGTTGAATTCATTTTACCCTACATTATGCCGTTACTACAGCCTTTAGATACCAGCATAAATCATTGGCTGAAAATTTACTACTGATCAACCATCAATGGAAGTAAAATTTTGCGATACTTTACAGTTTTACAAACTGACATGGAACAACGTGAGGTCACCAACAACCTTTGATTATTGACGTCAAATTGTTCCGTTTTGTCCCGATTCCTTGATAATTCCCATGAGCTCTGTACTGTATAGCTCCAGTGAGTCCATTCCGATATCTGGCGTTAAGGTCTAGGCTCATATTGAAACTGAGCAGCATTGTGGGTCACTATCGTCGATCATTTCTGGTGCTCCATTGTCGTAAGTGACAGCAAAAAATTGTAAACCAAGTGTCGCTAATAGTATCGATCACACTACCACATTTCTTAGAAGGTGGTGTTTCATTCCTCGATCAGAACAAATGACTTTTTAAGGCGATACAAAGAACATGACTTAAAGTACATCATTTATTCGATCATTTGGAGCTTTTTATGCCCCTCAGTTGGAATGGCGACGGAACTGGTAATTATTCCTTGAAAGTCTTACGCGGTCCATATTCATGTCTTACTCCATCACCCTGTCACTCCCCGCATATCACTTTTTCGGGAAGCAAGCGGTGATAACTAGACGGGAAGGATAGGTTCCTGTTCTTCACGAGCAGTTTGAGTGAAGCCATCGAGCTTCTCTCATGCGATCGACTTTCTTATTTCGTTGTGCATGGTGGATTTGTAACCTCGATTCACTGTGGTCTTACGTAAGTCCAGTTCCCTTATATATTCTATTTTTAATGCTTCTTACATAGGTTGCGTTGCGATTTAGCAAGAATTGCATTCATTCAAATGGTTGTTCACGTCGCATTGGATGTTTTTATGACACATAAGATGTCGGGCAAATTCTTCGTCTGTCCTTGCTGTTCGCTAGATTACTGTGCGTTAGGGCACCCACCCTGTTACCGTCGCAAGTCGCCTCCGTCGTGAGAAAAAAAAACGATTGGCTCAGTCCTACTTAGCGGAACTGTTCAAAGCGGTCGAGACTTTTTATACCGCTAAGCTCACCTGCGACTCTAACTCTTTTTCCCCGATAACTGTTCTCTTGGATCTCTTGGGAATGTGTGGTCATTACGCGCCCTACAAATACTTCGTACTTGTCACCTTTGCCGCACATGTTTTGGGGCGGAACAAAGCTCTTTTGTTTGTACGCGTCTTTTGACTTGTCTTGGGAGCGAATACGGGGACAGTCGCGGTACTTTTCGGCATCGAAATTTTCGTGTAAATTATTAACGGGAGAAGAATCCGAATTCTGCCAAGCGCATTGCAATAGCAAGGACGAACCAGCTTATCGTTTAGATGGGTTTTCAACACTGTCTGATATTAACCAACAATGAGTGGAATCATCTGTTATCTTAAATGAGATCACACATTGATATACATATACAATAGTTGTTCTTCTGCCTAATGGTGTCCAACTGACCCGATTTACATTAATATGATTTCATCTGTTATTCGCGTCTTCCGATCTAAAAAGCAATTCTTAATTGAACCCGTTTCATAATGGTAGAGCCAACAGCAGCCAGTATGCATAACATAAGGCGGACTTATGGTCGGTAACCCATCACGTCTTGTGGTTTCCAAAACAGAAATGCTGCATAATCTGAAAACGTAACCTGTCCGGTGATTTGTCTAACCCTCATTGTCACTTTCAGTCAGTTCACATCAGATAGGATGGTTGTGTGGGCAACGTGGCCGCTGTCCAGCGCGTACTTTGGAAAATCCGGGACATACGATCAATTTGCCAACTAATGAGTTTGCATAGTCTGATGTAGTTGAACGTTTCCAGCACCCCATTTTATATACAGACAGATCCACCAGTTGGGTAAAGTCGTGGTCTTATTGACCACGACCTGAAGACCACCCGCCCAATCTGGGACCTTGTGGTCATTCAAATTACTAATTAGAAGCGCTATCGAAGATGGCAGCACATCGCAGTCAGCGACTTGCTCGAACCTACATTTCTGTCTAACTTTATGCTGACCTTCATCTTTTTTGATATTTTTTCTGAGATATTCAACGTTACTTGCGATGAGAGGTGCCTCGAACTGCAGTATCTCTTGGTCAGGTTCATTGCCGTTACGTGTCAAATGTCAATCTTCTTGTTGAATGAAGTTATTCCATAACGAAGCACTTAGTGGATTTCATCGAATACTGCCGTGTTTGCGGAATCTGAAGTGAACCAAGGATGGCTGTATGGCGGATAGACGATGACTGTAAAAAAAAAATTGACATACCAGTCCAGCACATCTTATTATAGATTGATGATGTTGTCCAATATTGCACAGAATCGGAATAGGTGTACATGTTAAGAGTTCCTTTTAACTTAAGCTTACTATTAATTGTCATGTTTTCATTGTGTGACAGCGTACAGTTGTCTTTATTAAGTAATGTCATCTGTCCACTTTGATACACTTGTATTGGGTTTACTGTCTGTAATGTAGGCCCTTGTTTTGCACATGGTGACCTATTGATTTCACACTACATCATGTTGGCCTTTGATTTCCGGTCTTATCAGATGATCTATTTATCTACTTCACTTTCGCTGTGAGTGTTATCTTAATTAATTTCAGCTCAATCAACTTGAATCTGCCAAGAAACTCGCTGATACGAACAATCCGGAACAGAGGGCTTCTGTGTTCATGTCCTCTGTTGCACCTCTTATTCATCGCCCTGTGTCTGACGATTTGTTATGCATATCCCCCAGCAGGCCTGTGAAAGCATCTGCATTAGCGATCGATGCTCGGCGATTGCCTTGCTCATCATCAAATGTTCCGGTCGCCGAAACTTCCATCCGCGGTCTTCTGGACTCGCCTCCTTGTGTACGCAAAAGTGAACAGCGGAAAATCGACTGTGAAAATCGCAAGTTGTTACTCGGTGAGCATAATTTATTATTTGATAGGCAGACTTTCGCTGTCCAGCTTGAACGCACTGTCTTACTGTGTGATATTTTCTGATAGTTGTCGTGCTAGTGTAATGGTTTGAGCACGTAAAAACTGTCATACTGACTTGGTTATATTAGCTTCACCTTAATAAATTTTGCGTGAAGGCTTAGGCCTTCAATTCAGTTTACTGTCATATTTACCAAGAAATACAGGCTTGTACGTCAAAGTTAAGCGCATCCATTTCCGTCAATATTGGTAGGCTGCACGACTGTCACTGCTTTCATTCACGCCGTCAAATTATCCATTAGTCATATTCCTTTTCGAGCCGTATATAAGCCTATTCAGTTTTGTACCTTAGATTTTACTCCATGTCGCTCAATTTCACATCAGCATGCCCCATACACCTGCAGTTGCCTGCATCGGTCGAATTTATCCCAATCGACTTTTTGTACAAAGAACACCTCAGACGGTTTTTCCTCGCCGTGTTAATTCTAAAAACGTAATGGAATTCCCACACATCTGCTGGAGGTTATGGTTTTAACGACACAACTACTACGCTACTCCTCACCCATCCATCTCCGTAGATGCCTAGTGGAGATAGTTAACGAGCTGAGAGAGATCTCACAGTTGCAGATTCGCAATCGATTGCCATACTACTTTGTCCGAATGTTTTCGACCAACGGTGTGGGTTGTCGCGGGTCCCCCAACATGACGAACAGCACTCATCAACTTTGTTCAACCGGGCGATCAACGTTTTCAGATCCCGTGGTCATGTCATTACCAGGTTACTTTGAGATTTCCTCCAATTCTCAGCAGCTGCATCGAACAATACGCAGTGAAACAATCAATCTACCAACGTATTACAGCAAACATCCGATCACTGTTGTCTAACTCGCACGTTCCCACACCAAGCCCGCGCTCGCGTTTATGAACCGGAGTTCCGATCCACAACACAACAGTGGTTTCCACTCACAAGTACCTGGTTTGTGTGTTTGACTGACGCCTTCTGTCGTGAATTTTTTGTCTGCAGTCTCCCGTCCGTTGAGCGATGACTCGTATGGTCGCCCGTGCTGTTCGCAATCCACTCGGTGTGGACTTTGGACATATACTACAGCCACGTTGAGGTATTCCGCCGAGTGATGGAATACTTGGGCATCCGATTTGGTCATCTGTCACAATATGAAGTACCTGACCTAACCGGTGTACTGTTCAGTTTTAGGACCTACGTTATCGGACACCACCTTAGACATTTATAAAATAGTCTTTGATGGACTGTCCTGTTTCTCAGGCCGTCAGCCTACTTCATATAGATTACCTGGCAGAGACGGCGGTTTTAGACAGCTGGGTTTGTCTCTGACGCTCCAAATACTGAAATTTGATGAACGCGTTGTTTACTTTCGCTGTTCTCATTCACACCGCTTCAGTCATTTTTCTAGCTGAAAGAATGATACTATCAAGGTTGTTAAAGTGAGTTGTAGTCTCAAGCGGTCTGTCTGCGATAGCAAAGTTAGGGTTAGGACGAACCCAGTCGTGTAACAACACGTTGAATGTGCAGAATGCGTGCTATGCAGACCTACCATCTCGTCTAACCCGTTTAACACGCCTTTCGTACTGTCTGCAGAAGAGTTATTTAGAGCTGTGTCATTTGCATATTCAACTTCGGTGAGCTTGCTTCCTGGCGGAGACCCCGCTATGGGCGCTTCTTATAAAATATTATTTATCACACAGAAAGAACGAAATCGAGTACCATTGAGGGTAGACGACGTCTTAGATGGCTGCCCATAAATTAGCGCTCCATGTTGAAAGTGGACTGATGAATCTAGTAAATCGACGTTTCTGTGTCACTCTTACAATGGAAGCAGTCCTCGAGAACATGTCGAACAGTCAACTCACGCACTGTTTTTAGGTCCACTACTTTTGATTGAGAAAGGGAGTGCCGATGCTTCACTGTCTACTGTAAGAAGAACATGTCATCGGTCTACCCGTTTTTCATTCTATGTTCCAAATGTTACCGTACTATGAGACTGGTAAGTGACTTCGGCACGATTGTCACATAATTTCTCTGCCACCTTTTCGGAAAATAGAGATGACTAACTAAGCACCGATCGCTAGCCGTCTATTCATTCTTTCATATAGAGGGGATGAATATAGTCAGTTCAGATCGCAATTGTTTTTGAAAAGTGCTAGAGAAAGAATGTTTACCTCTGAAGCTTTATTGCGTTCCACTAACTTAGGCTTCAACATCATTTCGGTTTTCAGTGGAGAATCTTCGGAACTGCTGTAGATAAGTACACTACCTCCACCGTTCATAACTGAATGCGCTCGTGATACGGATTTAAAGCTAGGTTACGGAACTGAGTAATGCCGTACACGACTGGACATTTGTGAGACAAGTGACTGATTCCGGCACATGGCTGAAAACCTAGGTGATAGCCGGCCGTTTGTACGACACGACTGAACTGCGACTGGAAAACCTGTTGAAACTTTTATACATCCTGCGTGCAACACAGTATTTGTAGCCACAGACAGCGTTCATTTCGTTCTGTGGTTATTCTTGTGAGCCTATTCTGTCGCTGAGGTGCTTGTCATGTCGCCTTGGATGTTTCGAACGAGATAGTGCTTTCCTTTTTGGAGGCAACGCCCAAAAGTACGTCTCTAGACTTCTGTTGAGTTGTTGCCTTTGTTTCAGTTTGTTTTTCTGACAGCTGTTTTTCGATTATATATGTATATATTGTATATATATATATATATATATATATATATATATAACCACTGATTCTACGCCCTTCCACTCCTGCAGATTTTCAGTTTGATCTGTTTTTCCCTATCTTAATCATTGAGCGTAATGCTATCTTCGGTACGTTTTCATTATTCTGGTTCCATCCTAGATCTTGTTCCCCCTAAAAATTGTACGTGTACCCGTCTCCGATAGCGGTTTATCAATACTCAGTGAAATGTGCTCTATTGTAGACCATACAAAGTTGCACATTTACTCACTCTATTTAAAAGTTGTTTACATATTCAATTCGGATTTAGGAGCTCGGTTTGAACGCGAAGTTCGATGAAGTCTCAAACTTTTCCTCCGCCTTCAACATTTTATTGTTAAAAAAACTCACAAGTATACCTTGACATCTCTTCAAGTCGCATTTGTAAATCTTACTGACCAACCACAATTTCGCATGCTTGTACATGTGTGACGTCTTTTACTTGGTACCACTACTGTCGTTGAACGTCAAATAGGCCCATATTGTGGTTGTTAAAAGCTTCAACAAAACCGCGCGGGGAAAAAATGTCGATGGGCTGATTTAATTTCAAAACTGGTTCAATCGCTACGTTTGCACAGACTTAGCTGGTTAGGTCATGTACTAAGAATACAAGCTAGTCGTTTGCTACATCGGGCACTCTTTGCTGACACTGCGACCGACTGGCGCAAGCTGCTAGGCCATCGTCGTCATGATAAACAGCAGTATATCAATGGTTCACACTGATGCTTAACTGCCAGGTGGACAGATGATGACCTGGCGTAGACAAATGAAATCGTTCACGAAGAGGTTGGTCACTGTAGATCGGGTTCGTCTCGCGGACTGGGACCCTCGCGATTCAAAGTCGGTGGATGGAGACGTTATGTGAGATGGCGGCTAACCGAGCTCAGTAGCGCAAATGTTGTTGTTTGGCCGAGTTATCTGTGAAATGAGTGCATTTAATGACGCGGGGCAATGTGAACCATGAGATAGCTGTCTTGCTGATGACGCCTTACTTTCACTTACAGCTCGGTTGTTTGTTTGCAAGGTGTAGGCGCCTTGATGTTGTATGTTTGAATATAGACATGGCTATTTTTTTTAGTAATTAGGTCCATTCCCCTCTCCTTTTTCTCTCCTCTCTTCCCATATAGGGTTTCCCTCTTTTTTTTCCTTCGTGGTTGTGTGGCGGTTAAGCATCAGCGTGAACCACTGATGTATTGCTGTCTATGATGATTCAACATTACCATTCTGTTTAACCTCTTTGTGAATAAACTGGTTAGCGTAGCATTTTAAAATGATTTATCGCTTGTGCTCCTTGATGCATTGCGTTTGGGCTTCGTATACGTTTTTAACATACTCTTTTTATGCAGCCATAATCACCTATGAACTAAACAGAACAAACTCTTTCAAGATCGTTTTATATTTGACTGTTGTACGCCTTAGTTGTCAACTTACTCCTCTGCACAAGAGCCACTGTCTCCCTCTTGTATCCCTCAGTTGTTTTCTTCCTCACGGTCAATGAGATTCACTGTCTTGCGCTGGCGGTCTCACCAATAATCTGACGTTTTGTGATCAGCCTTTCACTATTTGACAAGGTCTTCCATTTAACCGAATATTGTTCTATGAAAAATTTGTGTTGCTTTCTTCTGCGTTTCATAAACCCAGGAGAAGATATTTAGTTCTTCCGAACATTTCAGTGCTTTGAAAATCATGGTTCATTTTTCCCAAACTCGTACGAGTCGTATCAAAAGTTCTTGCCTTGCATGGGTGCCCATCCACGAATTTGCAATCGGCCTGCAGTTCCACTTCTTTTTGGGCTGATTTTTTAAGGTGTGACCGGTATATTACCAGCTCGTTTCTTTATTCATTGGTAACTGTTTAGAGGCTTCCAATCTCTACTGTATATATTGGGCCGTGTTCCATGTAAATTCGTCGTGATACTTTACCTAGTGTGTTTCAGCTAACAACTCAAACAGCGCATTTTTCTGTTCACCGTGTTATTTAATTGGCACGGCTGTTTCTTGAGCCACTGTATCTCAAAGTGCTACAAAGTGGTTTCCAATGTTGCTAAACTCAATGGGGTTGTTGATTGGTGAATGTTCGGCTTCTCAGTTCGAGAAGTCTCATGCATTTTGACATCTCGTGAATCGGGTTAATCTGGATAACATTATGGGAGGTCGGATAGACTTAATATTTTCACTCGAATTAATAACTGGTGTCCAAATCGGCAAGTGTCAACTGGTTTTAATAGCTCTTTTACTTCAGTCCACATGAATTGATGTATGAACAGGCTAGCAAATTTAGTTTCTTTAAGAATACAAACCAACAGCTCATGAACTGCTTGCAAAGAATTCTTTTGCAGTTATTTTAACCTTTCTGTTCTTCATTACACATTATCAGCCAATTATAAAAGGAGTTATGCAAACAGCCAATGTTCATCAACTGAGGACTTCCGTTACTGGATGTCTGTCGTTGTGCTCGGTCATTTTCAATGCTTAGTGTTTTACTGGGAACGGATCATTCCGCTTCGGTTCACTTGGCTTCTGTGTAGTTGAAAGTATATTTAAGCACAATAACCAGAATATTGAAACGTGATCATCACATAACTAATAACTAGTGAACCCATTGTTGTCGGTTCGAGTGACCAAGATTGTTATCGTTTGTTTCGTAGAGTTTACCTGGCTGGCAGAACACTAGATTGAGTCGAAAGAGAGAAATTGCCGTCCCTAAAACAATGTGAGCTGAAAGTTGGTCAGTGTGACTGTTGACTCATGCTAAGGAGGAATTGGATTCGGGGCATTGTTGCATGTTAAGTGATTGACCGACGTGAGCCAAGTTTAAAGACATCGTTTACTTCAGTCCCTGAGGAAAAAGTGAATGGCGTAAACAGGTCTAGTAAGAAAAATGTTCCCCAAGCTTACAGATTAATAGTAGCCAGAATGACTGCTTGGTCGTTCTAGCGTCGAGCATTACTGCAGTAATATCACATACGCGATCAAGTGCAAACGCCCTACCACTGCATTGTGTGGATAGCGTTCAGCTTGCCCGATCATTTCGGTACATTTTTCTTCACTTGTCTTGTCCATATAAATTCTGCTCCTTATCCAGTTCTGTTGGATGCCGCATAAGTTTGGTAGGTGTGGTAAATTGCTAACATTTACCTCCTTTCGAACAACTGATGTGAGCAATTGGAACTGTTACTGTAGTTGTGGCTGCCCGATACGAAAATCGTGTGATTAGTGGGCGTGTAACACAGATGTTAATCGGAGTCTGACTTAGCTTTTGCAAACGGATTTCGGTTCATCCACCTGGGGAGAACACCAAAAAAGATGCACACTTCAGCCCGATAAATGGGCCAAAGTAACCACGTTTCATCTATGGTAGGTTTTTGGACAAATTGCGCAATTGTTCGGTGTTAGTTATTATGGCGTATGGCAGATTGTACGTTACAATGGACAGTACTTCGGTGATGCACGTTGTCTTAAGCACACATTAAGGAAGTTCTCACGAATCCAACCAGGTCACTTTCTAAGTTGGCAGATACTTAAATTAAACAGATCATCATACACACAGAGGACAGCGTAGTATGGGTGGGAACGTTAAGCATAACGTCGTTATCCATCTAGCTTTATTTGACCGTAAATTAGAATGTGTGGCAATGGCAAGCCACCGTGAAGCAGCTTAAAACACTTACAAAAAGTGGTAAGCGGTTATCTAATTCCTCTGCAACCATCTTTTGATATAGTCAGTTGTCTATGCGAATGCTTTTCTTTCGTAATACCGTTTAATTTTCCACGTCAACTGACGGTTTTGGTAGCAAGCAAATCCACAGTGTCCCATTACACTGCTTAACTGCATGTTTGCCGTCCATGAGTATCGACTCCTGCTCTCTGCGACTAGAGTTAGTCCCCAAACCACTACTGCCTCTCGCCTCCTATTTTACGTCATTTAATCAGGCCTCATTTTGTTACTTCAACGCGATTATGTGTCATCCAGGTTGAGAAGCTCCTCGTTAGAGAATACCACGTTGTTCGCGGAACCAGTGCAACTTTTTGTGTCCCGTTGAAATATATTTTGGCAGCATTTTTGTTGTCCACGGTGGGTGACATTCCATTCGGTATTTTTTAAATTTTCCACTTCCTCGTACAACTTTTTGCTGTCCACTCAAATCTTCAGTTTTTGCTTTAAGCACCTTTACGGCATCTTCTATTTAGATATAATCGAAATCGACCCTGTTTTGACTAAAGTATTCAACTTTTGGATACATTGTAGGATTTGTAATATAAAACGACCTTCCTCGTAGTTGTATGGGTATCAAAACTCGTGCATCGGTTGGCGGTTATTTGCCTTTTACCGGACTCGCTTGTGTTTCCTTCCATACACTAAACTTCACACCAAGACATTAATCGTCTGACCACACGACGGTCGATCGACACGGACTGAGGTGTATTGACGCACGCAGTCTTTACAGTAACGCCCTCCTGGTATATTGCAATTTTGGAGCGGGATTTGAGGAGAAGGCTTGCGTCAACACTTGCTCAGCACTAGTTCAATTGTTCTTCCAGCCATACGGCAGTGAGCTGCTTGTCTAAAATATACTTTCAGCTGCTGACTTCAAAATAATGTGACATTCTTTGGCAAACTTAGACTTACCTAATGATTATCGTGTTGGCTATTGCCACCGTAGTCTCCGAAATTAGGAAAGATGAAATAAAGAGCAGATGCGTTTATTTTGTTGTTTGACAGTACACTCATCTGTCCACAAATGTCTGCCGATACTAACCCCACCCAGCTGCTAGGCAGTGTTGTGCCGTGTACGCCTCGTTACATCACAGCTAACGGGAACCTGCGCTGTGCGCTTTCTTGTCGATCGGGAATTTGTGCTTGCTATTTGCATTGTAGCCATTCAGAGAAATTAATTCTTCTAAGTTTTATACACTCTTAGACAACAAAAATGGACAGGAGCAGTTTACGTCAATTAGTTGACGGAGGTCCGAGTGCAACAGGGCGCTACTGTCGTTCACGGCTAGTCGTATTTCTTTGTATGCGTACTTGTTTCTAGTTGCGAATCGTCTAATTGATCTTCGCTAGATAGATGTGATCCTTCGGTTAACCCAATTTTTGTACAGGTCCAAGTATCTCCCTCAGGTCCTCCTTACTCCGCTTAATGTACTAATCATGGTAGACAGTTGAAGAATAAACGAACAAAACCGTTCGTGTGATTCTACCCCGAGGAAAGCACCTTTTGTTCAGTGTTTTGATATCATATCTGTCCGCTTCTCTTGAAGGTTGTAGCATTGAGGCTTCTGTGTGCCGTCGACAAGTTTTACAGCCTGCATTCGTTTTAGCTTTTGGTAACACCAGTTTGGGAGCAAGAAAGCACCCGCAGATCTACACCATTGAGCATCAATTGGCTAATGTGATTCAAATGATATACTGTTGTGTTAAATTTTCATGAGTAGTTTTCTGTGGTCGTTTGTAATCTCCTCCTCCTACATCGCCTCAACCTTCACAGTGTAGTTACTCCGGATTTATGTGAGTTTTGGATTTGCCAGAGTTTTCTATTTCTCAGGATGGTCAAATTTTCAGGTATTTTTGGTTTCGTATGTTATCATTACTTTTTTGCTTGGATTAAACTATCTCCTTCCTCGCAATCAGGCTGTACTGCTGACACGCTGTCGGCTACAGGTGATGAACCGATGCTCACACGTGGACAATCAGAAAGTGAACGCCATTCGCGCACACAGTTGTTACACAAAGAGGAATTCCGACGCGAGGAACTTGCTTCGGAAATGCTTAACATGGCTATACACTTGAAGGACCAATCAGCCGCGATGAGTGACCGCCTCAAATCCGATCAGAAGACGATTGAATCAAGTATTAATCAAGCCGATCAAAATAAAACCGACTTGAGCATGGTTCTAGACCAACTTTCTGAAGAATTAGGTTCCAGATGTGCACGAATTGTGTGGATTGCGCTGCTCATCGCTCTGGTCGTATTCTTTCAAATGATTGCTTTTATGAAGCTATTCCGCAAGCGAACATGGCACACGGCAGGACAGTCCCTAAGAACTGAGCTGTGAAATTCTGATCACCTTCTTTTTTCTGTGTTCGTCTGTGGTAATAATGGGTATTGTGATATGGCTGTTTTTTTTACAGGTCAGCTGACCGCCTGCTTCTCAGAGTTTGCAAACGTTTGCTTCCAGTGTTTTTCTCCTCCTCTTTAAGGACGATGTGGAAACTTGAGAAACGAGGTTCCAGCCCTGCACGCCAAGTATTCTTGCGTTTGACCTGGATATCATTATTTTGTAGTAAACTATCACATAAAGCATTGTTTATCTTTTTCTACCGCCCTGGCTATTCATACCTGCCATGATTGGCCTGGGACTGTGCCCCCCCCCTTACTTTGTGTCATTACAGTACTTACGTTGATGAGGTAAGCCGCTTCTCCATACAAGTACTATTGATCGCATTATAATGTTCGATATCAGACGGGGGTCGCGCGAATAAACAGGTGACCAAAGCAGGCAAGGTGTGGTCTTTTGCAAACGAGAACCTTTTGTTGGGTGATGAGTATGACCGTATAGTGTAGGCACTTTTGACATATTGCAAAATAGTGCCCTAAGGACCAGCTCGGCTCCATGCAACATCAACTTACGCAAGCTTGTTCCGAGGTAGGTCGTATTCCTTCTAGTCAGCGGATCGTTAAGTCATAATTTTCCTAATAGCCCCATGCCCGCAATAAACCGGTATACAATACTGAGCTTTTCCTCACGTATGCCACTCTCCTGGGTAAATTGGTCTCTTTATAGAGATGGGTACCACAAAGGAAACCAGCATTTCAACCGTAAGTATCTTAAGTATTATGTACAACACCCCTACCGAACAGACACCTTCCGGGAAGAGCAAGTGTCCCTTTTATAGGAGTATTTCTTACTGGAGAATATTCTCTCCCGTGGAATCTGACTACTGCCAGCACGGTTCAATTAGTAATACCGTAGCTCTTCAGGATTCTCCTTGTTGACACGGATCTCAAACTGCCCTTAGTATGTTAAAGTACCAGACCTTTAAAAGATCTATATTACCAACCGGTCCTAGCTCGCAGCTTTCTTTTACGATTAACCAGTAATGTCTACTTGCCTTTCGGTTTAACAGTTGGAGAGAACTAATCAACGGTACGCCCACCAACTTTCCGTTGCTTGCAACGGAATTGCGTTCAAGATCTAGACGAAAACCACTGAACGACTATTCAAACCAAGGAACAACCGACTTGCAGACCAAAATCATTCTCACTGTTGTGTTTGGGCGACCTCCGGGAAAGCGGTACGGGGAAGGATAGTACTTCTGTTTTGAAGAGGCGGAAAACTTGTTCCACCTTGATGTGCTTCCCGTTTCCTGACAGAAGAGCCCTTATTTACTGGTGCAGCCGTGTGACTTGTGTCAGTAATCCCAGATTCCATGACTCACATTTGTATGAGGGTGTCCCTAGTTCTTATCGCTGACTTCCCAAGAATAGTTCAGTTAGGTTCAATAAACTTGAAGCCCGATTCAGAGACGTATAGTTACTTTCATTCTTGGACTGCATGGTCCAATAGTTTTGTTGCAACCAGAGATGACAATGTCTCCATTTAATCTCAAGGAAAGTCAAGAAGTTAAAGTGCAAACGGCTTTAGCTGCTGTAGGAATTTTGGTCATTGCCGGGATTGTTGTCACGGCAACCACTCCCGGAAGTTCGAGTTGCACGACTCTAAAATTGAGAATGAACATGAAACGAATAAGTAGAAGTCAGTAGTGAATAAGGATGATGCGTAAAGAAAGAGTAAAGGAAAACGGGAGTGGGTTTTTGTGATGGTTCCAAAAATATGGAAACAAAGTAATTGACTTGGCTCAATCCCAGAGCCAGTTTCGATGTAGTAGTAATAACACCCCCGAGCTGACCAAATCAGATATCCACCTACCGAGCGCAATCTTGAATTTTACTGACAGCGACATAATAAAACAGTAGCAATGAGAGGTTTGATGACAATAGCTATGTCCGCTAAAGTTTGAATTACAGTCATGCTTGCCATAGATTCTGGAGCATTCAGGCGGCCGCAACTGTTGTGGTCCGTTCTCAAAAGCATCTTTAATCGAGGGGCGTGAACCTGGAATAGGCTGGAGAACATCGGTATTAGAAATCGGCACTGCTGGGTAAAACGAGACAAACTGTAATCACATAAATCGGTATTTCCACGGTGGGCAGATCCATCATCTAAATCAAATATGTGACGCATCCATGTACCCAGGTTACTAAGCCCAATTCCTCGAGATGATCAGATGAAACAACTGCAACTCCCTCCAACCTAGGTTTTTGGTACGGGAAGCACGGCATTCGGACAGCTTAGCTGGACTGCTGTCACTTGTTGAGTGATCAGAATTTCCATGCTGCATCGAGAAGTTATCCTAATCGTTCTTCAAGGTCTGATAGACTTGATCGCACTTTTGCGAATACGCGCAGAATTCTCACAGGCATCATTGGATTGGGAATGCCTCGGTGTAGTGAGCAAATGTCGAAGACCTACTTTTTTCAAACTTGCGCGGTGAAATGAGTGCAGTTGTCAGTGACCAACGCTCGTGTTACTCCTTCCCAGCCGAACGTTCTCCGAAATGCAATAACAATGAAGTCTGTAGTTACTGACGCCGTAGAATAAACTTCCGGCCAACGTGAATATGATTTAAGAATAATCGGAGCATAGTGCTTATCCACGAATTGGTCGAAACAGTCAGTGTGTATTTGTTGGCAGGTTGCTTGAATCATTGGACAGGGTGTCCATTTTGATAGTCGCGGTTGCGCACTGAGTACACGCTGAAAAAAAAAACATTCAAAAATGTTACAGAAATCAGCATTAAATTCCCGTCACCAACAAACCAGGCAAGACAGTTATTATATATATATTCAATTACCAGGCGAACGTAGTACAAGATTTTTATCTGACGGGATTACAATGTGCGCAGAAAAAACTTCTATCGACCAGACCTATATTCAGCGACTCGTTCACGGGCAGGAGGTTGGAGACACAAGTCACCTGGATCCAGCAAGTTTGTACGTTTAGTTGTCACCGGTTTTCTGTTAACCTGAAAAGCAGTCACTGAAAACAAGGTGTAGTACCGCTCTTGAGGGTTACAGAGAGTACCAAGAACAGAGTAAAATATCATTCTAACAGCTTCTAAAGTAGATGGGAATTTATTAACACTTTGAAACGTTCCCTGGGTGGTTAATAACCCTGCAAGAAGAGAACTGTTGCCCAAGGAAAGTCCGGGGTCGAAGCTTATGCAGCTTTCTGGCGTGACTCGTTTGACTGTTACTAGCCACTGGGGTGAAGAATTGTTGCACAAATCATGCTTGTACAGGGATTTTAGTGGACAAGTGGGTGTGCGCTAGACCATCGTCCGCCAACGATTTGAAACGCCTTTCTTGTTCTCGGTACTCTGTGTAACCCTCAAGAGCGGTGCTACACCTTGTTTTCAATGATTACTTTTCAGGTTGACAGAAAACCGGTGATATTGGAACGGACGAACTGGCTGAATCCAGGTGACTTGGGTCTCCAACCTCATACGCGTGAACATTTCGTTGAAAATGTCGCTCGTTTTCCATTGTCCAATCACATTGTCCACGCAGTTTAGAACAACATTTGGCAGTCCACCGTGTCCATTACATGCAACGAGAATTCTGACGTTGGACGCAATATGAATTCTTCGTCCATACGGTTCCTTCAGGTAACTTCAGAATCACTAGCTCAATGCTTACTGGGTTGTTTGTCAAGGCGTCATTCCCGACCCCCTTTAAGTGGTATATTCCTGTGATCTTTTTAGCTGGATTACTTGAAATCCCACCACAAATGCAATATAACAATGAGTCAATCACGAGCGACAACACACAGAATGTTCACAGTTCGTAGTCGAAGCACAATAGGGTCTACCTCACACAAAAAGAGAAAAGTCACAATGTAACCAGGAACGTGTAGTAACACAACACAGATACCGAAGGAGATTCAGTTCACACCGTGTCTTTGTCCATATGTATAGGGGACCCCACGGTCCGGACACAAGCCACCAATCAGAAGTGACCTCATGCTCACTGACCGCTGACCTCGGGTTCTGGTTGGTCATCTTTCCCATCCCCGTGCATGGACGCGGCCAGCCCGCCTGTTCGAGGACCTGAAAGAAAGCGGAAGGGAGTGTATGTGGTCAAACAAACTGTTGGCACACCACATGCTGTTACACTACTCCCTCCTGTCGAAAGCACTGGCCGCAGTGCTTCGGATAGTCCTCCTTCTGGCGGTACAATGCACTCCTCAGCTACTTCCTAATCGTCCCCATCTGTCGTCCACTCTCGTCCTGCAGTGTGCGAATTCAACCGATTGAAGAGTACTACTCTGAACTCAGACCGGTTGTTGTTGGCTTCACGTATAGTACAGGTGGATTTGGAAATAACCTCATGCACAATATATGGACCCTTCCATTCATGCAGCAACTTTCCGGAAACTCCAATCTCGGGCGCTTCCGCCTGTAGCCAGACGTTATCACCCGGTTGCAGGGAGCTCCCATACGCCTTAACACAATAATCCTGCCTCCGCTGGGTCGTTCGCAGGTGTTCACGCGCCAAGTTATACGCCTTCATCGATCGGTCACGTAACTGGAGGCAGTAATCCGAAGTCAACAGGTTGTTTGGCGGCAACCTAGGAACGAGCAAATCAGATGGCCACCGCATTTCCCTTCCTGTCAACAGATAATGTGGGGATTGTGCTGTAGAGTAATGGACGCTAGCACGGTATGCCAGCAGGCAATGAAAAACGGCTTCTTCCCACGACCTTGTGTTTTCTGAATTTACGAACGCCTTTAGGAGAGACTTCAGCGTGAGATTGACGCGTTCCACGGCACCAGTGCCCCGTGGGTGATAAGCACCCGTCCTCGTTTTCCTTATGCCTAATATCCTACGAAGTTCATGTGTCAACGCACTTCCGAAATCCGACCCTCGATCAGAATGCAGCTGAGTCGGAGCAACCCAGCGCGAAATCCAATGATCAAAGATGAACTTGGCAGTTGTCACACTGCGATAGTTGGGCATATGTATCAGTATTCGGTGGTCTACTTGGCTCAAACCCAGAGCCAGTTTTTACGCAGTAGTGATAACGCAGCACGTCAGCCCACGAAACTGTATTGTAATCAGTATATGTACAACGTAATTATTCATGCAGTAAAACAGCATTACCATTTGGTGTTCCGTTATGATTTATAATCATCACATACACCATCTACTCTTGGAACTGGCACGGCTTCGCACCATTTAGTGAAATGATCTACCATCACTAGGATGTATCTGTTTCCCCAGCTAATCTCCGGTAGTGGTCCAACAGTATCAACCTCCACTACCTCATTCGGGTATCCCGTCAGCATACTGTGTAACGGTGCACACTGCCGTCTCTTAGAGCTTTTAATTTGTCCACACAAGTTACAATTACTGCCCTCATTCCTGACGTCCCTTCGTTGGTGAGTCCATCAGGAACGCTGTCTTGCAGCCGTTTCCAATTTGTTCTGGCCCGCATGTCCCAAATTCTCATGGAGCTCCTCAAAGACTATACGATCCGCTGATTCGGGAACCACAATCAGGGCGTCATATTCGGGGTCGTATTGATAGTAAAGAACACCATCGGCTATATGGAGATGGCGCCACAACGACCAAAAACAGCGCGCCTCCCAACCGCATCCTGCCGTCTCTTCGGTGGTCGGACGTGGACCACCTTATTTTGTTCGGCTGCATATGATTTGTAGACCGGCATCGTTGCTTTGGATGGTTGGCCATCGATTACCCTCCTCTGGTCTTACAGTAATCACCAAAGAGTAGCCAGTCGACCATGACGGTCAATCTCCGTGACTGCGATTCCGTCGTCTAGACATCGCATCAGCGTTTCGGTGGCGTAATCCAGCCCTGTGTTTGCATTGAAAGTCATACTCTTGTAAAAATTCTTACCAACGAGCAACCTGTCGGCCCCCCGATCTTTGAAGTTTCTCAACCATTGAAGAGATGAATGGTCCGTTCGAACCAAGAAACGTCTTCCCAGGAGATAATGACGGAAATGTTTGATAAAGTGTACCAAGGCTAGCATCTCCTTCCTAGTAGTACAATAATTCCATTCACTTTTGTTGAGGCTTTTAGTTCCATAAGCAATGATGTGCTCTGCACTGTTATCACCTAACTGGGACAGGACAACCCGTATGGCAGCTTCACTAGCGTCCGGGTCGAGGATAAACATTTTCGCGCCTAAATTGGTATCCGGGAGCGCTAGAATAAGGGCAGTGCAAAATACATCTTTTGGCCGGTCAAACGACGGTTGGCACTTCTCGGACCACTCAAACAAGCGTCCTTTCTCCGTCATCGCCGTTAAGGGTGTAGCCACGTGAGAAAAGCCGGGAACAAACCGTGGATATTAAGAAGTCAACCCTAGGAAACTGCGGACCTTGTCAGCATTCACATTAGTTGGCTATTCTTTCACCTTACGTATCTTTTTGGGATCACAACCCGCACCGGCTTTGGAGATGACGTGTCCTAGTATTTCACTTCAGTCTGCATAAAAGAACATTTCGTTGGGTTCAACTTCAATCCAGCCTCAGTTTGGAAAGGAAGTTGGATAAGTTATACAAATGCTCATCAGTAGATCGTCCGTGGACGATCACGCCATCCAGCTAGACCAAACATTGTTTAGGGATTAGATCACGCAGCACCTGTTGCATTAGTCTCCGGAAGGCAGCCGGCGCATTCGTTCATCTGAATGGCATGATTTCGAATTCATATAGACCGAAGGGTATTACAAATGCGATTACTGGGCTCTAATTCTACTAGCCAGTAACCAAACGCCGAATCCAGAGTGTTAAACCATTCAGATCCAGAAACAGCATCAATAGTTTCATCGATCCGTGGTGGTGGAAACGAATCTTTTTTAGTCATCGCATTTAACTGACAATAGTCAACACATAATCTTGAAGAACCATGCTTTTTCTTAACTAAAACTACCGAAGACGCCCATGGGGATGACACCTCTTTCCAGCATCTCCGTCAAAAGTTTTTCCACCTGCTCTTGAAAGTGGATTGGTAAGCGACGAGCAGCTTGCCAAGTCGGGCCTGCCTCACCAGTATCAGTAATATGTCGCACAACATGAGTGTGCCCAGGCGGTAGTCCTTCCCACCAGAATGTCGCCCGGTGCTTCTCTATTACCTCCCGTATTTTATGTGCTATATATGCTGGAATGTGGGAAACAATTCCATTGATGCATTTTTGCCACTCGGACTCGAGGTGTGCCTTTTCATTGAATGGGTGCTGTTTTTTGGAAGCCCCGACAACGTTTTGTACGCAGGTTCTAAAGGAAGACGCTCACCAAACATGCCTACCTCACGGTCAGACAGGTCCAGGATACATCCGGTGGCGACTAAATAATCACTTCTCAAAATAATGTGAAATGGTAATTTAGGGATAACTAGGAATCTCAGCGTACAAGTCCTCTTCTCTACCTACACAGTTCAGCGAACACAAGCCAGGATATGTGGAGGTTGTCCATTAACAGCTAGAACCTGGCCGATAGGCCCTGCGATAACATCAAGCTGGCCGGTGGTATATGGCTCTCCATCAATCAGACTACATATGGACCCGGAATCCAGCAAGCAATCAAAGTCGCGACCACTAATTTGTGCCTTCAAAACAGGGCACAATGTAACATCCCTTTCTTCCTGTTTAGAAACAAGAAAAATATGCGACTGATATATCGGAGACTTACCAAGATGCGTAGGTTTCCGAGCGGATAATGAGCACCACAGTGCCACGTGTCCATGCCAGTCGGGTCTCCTGTTTATTGGAACTTCTGCTCTTAGCTGGCTTTGTGCACTATCTCCGCCCCTTACGTAAACGCTTCTGCGGGCCATCCGACCCTGCCCACGATTAGCAAGGGGGCCTTGAGTCACACAACTGAACTGTTCATCAGCAGGCTCAACACGTTCTGCCTGGTCCAACAATTCAGCCAGCTTTTTAACCCCGGTCAAGTTTTTAGGGAGCGGATTAGCAGTTTACGCCTACACCGCGGCTGTTGTATCCCTTCCAAAATTCTCTAAATTTCGGCTTTCCCTCTGTTATTGCGTCTCCACTACAAACGCCAGTCGCGCCAGTCTCCTCAACAGCTGTACATATCCAATAAGCTTTCCGTACTGCATCGGCGTCTTTCATGAAACTCCCTCCGATATTCAAATGCAAGGCGAAGACCTGCGGTTCTTCGTCGTAGAAAATGAAATAAACTCTCAGGATCCTCCGGACTATCAAAATCAACACGATTTTCGTACGCCGCATGGGGAATCAAAGTCAACACGACGTCTACCTGTCAGTCTCGGGAGAAGTGTCTCACGTAGCAGCGCACCTGAGCTACCCAGATGTGGAAGTGTTCTCCACTAATCTGTTTCTCTGGTTCTGGAAGCCCGCTCTCCTGTCGTACGTGAGGTGCATGTTCAGTGTCCGAAATACACACTTTATCAGCTTTCTGAATAAGTTTCGGCATCTTTTCGGTATCTGATGAACTGAGCATTATTCGCAGATTAGGGTCCCACCGTGGGTGCCAAAATTGTAATATTCCAATGAGTCAGTCACGAGCGACAACACACAGAATGTTCACAGTTCGTAGTCGAAGCACAATAGGGTCTACCTCACACAAAAAGAGAAAAGTCACAATGTAACCAGGAACGTGTAGTAACACAACACAGATACCGAAGGAGATTCAGTTCACACCGTGTCTTTGTCCATATGTATAGGGGACCCCACGGTCCGGACACAAACCACCAATCAGAAGTGACCTCATGCTCACTGACCGCTGACCTCGGGTTCTGGTTGGTCATCTTTCCCATCCCCGTGCATGGACGCGGCCAGCCCGCCTGTTCGAGGACCTGAAAGAAAGCGGAAGGGAGTGTATGTGGTCAAAAAACTGTTGGCTCACTGCATGCTATTACACTGTAGGCCATCAAATCAGCCAAGTTGATTGCAATTGCCCGAAGAATACTGTCCGGCTCAAATAACCTACTGTTGAGTGCTTTACTTTTAGTCACCAACTCCAAGCTTTGAAACAATAAAACGAAGACTGCTTAAGAATTTCGATTGAGAAATTAATATGCAGGTGCGTTATCGGTAGACCAGTGTTATAGAATGCAATCGGTTAGTCCTACCTGTTATGGAGCCAGCATCCGTCTGAAATATAATCCTTGATAACGCTGAAAACAATTTTTCCTACTGTTCTATTACAAATTCCTAACTGGGATCTGTACAGTAATTTTTGTTACAATGCTTCATGTAATTATCAAAGGGTCGGTAGTTCATAGATTATAACAAATTCATAGGGTGTTCAAATGAATACATGGGAAATTCCAGTTTTACGTATACTGCATCGTCTAAGCGCAAAATCAAGCAGTGAAAGTTTCAAGTATGGTGTACTGATCTCAGAGATAGTGAAGGTTTTGCGATTGATGTCTCGTGGGTGTGTCAGATTCCAACGACACAAGAAAGATCCATAATTTTGAACGAGTTCTGGGCATGTTTTTTGGTGACGTTTCACTTTTGACCCAGAAGATCCTTCAACTCTGACCTGGTCTGACGGATGAAAATTTGCCGTAGAGAGTGAAATCTGTCGTAATACAGGGAATTTACAAGAGATCCGTGAATAGCTGGCAATATTTCAGTGGTCTCGCTCAAGAAGTTGAAAATCAGCCGTTTTTGAGACAAAAATGATTACGAGCGTTGAAAGGTTTATTTTAACCGACCGTTAATTGGTTTGTCCTTCATTTCGCGTGAAGATTGAAGATATTAATTGTGGGTGTTGTGATTGTACTTATGCGTTTTCATGTGAAGTATCTGTTTATGTTCGATTACTAGTCAACCATCCTATGCTACCAGATGACTTATTGTTTATACATTTGATTTTAGTTGATGAATTATCTTCAGAGATTCAAAGGCCTATTCGAGGATCAGGAAGTTCCCAGCTTCCGGGAATTTCGAAATTGTTTGGAGAAGTATATGAAGGTTTTAGCTGCATCCACTTTAAATAACCTAATGCCTCCGATGTTTCAACCGAAAAAGAGACCCCGTCCAGCACCCGTAACTACTGATGACACAGTTACGTTGAACGATGAGTTTCGTGTTGTGCATCCGCGCAAATGGGTCCAAGTGAAAGTAATACCAAGTGATTTCCCGGACGTCATTGGTTGTGTTAAGCAATGCCGCACCCCTGAAGTCACCTAACGCTTACTTTCAGACATGACACATAGCACGAAGAGGACTTCTACTGAAGTGGAACAAATAGCAACAAGGCTGCAGAAAACCGCTTGGAATGATGCACATAATGATGTACTTGTAATAAATGAATTTCAACACTTCCATTTTATTTTCAGATTCCCTTTGCGGAGTCGGTGCGTCCAACCATAGGTCGTAACGCTGTGACTATAGGGTGCATGTGGGCTGACCGTCGAACATAGACGTCAGCGCATTCAATTATAAGCCTGTGAGGTCCAACGTACTGTGCAGTACATGTAACTTCATAAATTCACACAATTCATGTCTACCATATTGCCAAACCAGCTAATGTCCGATTACGGTGAGCAGTAATTATGGTAATCAGATCACACAGAATACAGCTCACAATGTGACCGAAAATTACTCACTGCAGTCGTATCTACTTGCCCACGGCGTCGCCAAGTACCTGGTGTTCCCAGTTCTACATGGTGTTGATCATGCAACCTCGCATGTAAGTCAGCTGTCATCAACCGTTTAATGGATTATCGAATGTACAATGTACAATTTTACAATCTATATTGTTCACGTTCATCATTCTTTTGTTGCTAAAACTCCTTATATTAACCAAAGTCGAAATTTCACCTACTTCACCAACGCATTTGCAGTATTTCAGGGACAGTCACAAAAAAACACGATGTTCAACGTTTGGTAATCGAAACACAAAAGGTCTGTCTCGCAAAGGAAGAAAAAGTCACAAATCAACAGTAAACGTGTATTCAACACAACACAGATACCGAGAGCTTCAGCTCACAACTTGTCCTTGTCCATATATATATATATATATA
>JTDE01005130.1:14446-25220 GCA_014338405.1 Paragonimus skrjabini miyazakii
CTATAACGTAATGAGCAGAATTGTAGATTAGAATAGTATATGGGGGAATCAGTGTGATAGGAAAGAGGAGAATACGGTATAGCAGTAAAATATGACACCTTGCAGCCTCTGTATCTCTGTCAGATTCCGCTTTGTGGGAGCTTGTTTGGAAGTTTTCACCTACGAAAGATTTGCCTCGTCTATTTGGGGAGATTTGACAGAAGGTAATGTGCGCAGCGTTGTGGGGCCACTGTTAGAAATACCTAATGGGACGGGCCAAAGAAATACTCTTTGCTTCACAGTAGGCGACCCCAACAGGCTCCTTTTGTTCTGAGTTCTTGGGAGGCAATTTTTTCCATGGCGGTTTGGTGGATTTTAGGGCGTGTTACTCGGTAAACGCCTTTTGAGCGATCCCCGTATACTCAACACTTGTGGCTGTGTCTGGAGGGCAGACCGTTGAAATGACGTCCATAGGCGTAGAAGCCGAAGTGGACACGTCGGGAACAGGAACTGCAATCGTAGTCTCCAGTTGTAGTTTTCGGTCGGCCGTTATTCGTGATTTAGTCTTAGCCCGTTGTTCACCCTTCACCCTCTCTTGCCCTGAGCGTCATCTTTCATACAGTTATCGTTATTCCCTATTGTTTAACGTGTAGATCGTTTTGGTTGTTGTTTGGCTTGACGTTTTTTCCTACTCTCTATTGCTACGTGATAAATCTTATCTCAGTGCACCACGCACTATGTCGCCTTCCACAAATACGAGTTAACCAAACGTGTTGTTGGAAATGGAGGTCGAGTGTTTATCACACAAGGTGTATAAGTGCTCTCGTATGGCGTAATTAACGGTACCAACGCGGAATACTTGCCCGAGAGAGAAAAGACGTCCACGAACGATGAAACCGAGAGTGTTTGGCGTTTTTCTATTCGCATCATACAATCACACATGCAAGCAAACAACCAGACGGCATACATCTCCATGCGCTGTTGTTACTAACTGTTTTACCTCTCGCAGGCAGGCCAGTAATATCCCCAGGTCGTTATACTGTTTTTTATCACCTGATAACGTTTGTTGTTATAGACCAGCATTATTACTAGCCCCTTTTGTTCGTGGATTATATCGCAAAGTCACACACGACACCCAACTGCACTAGTAGGTTAAAGGTATCCTGCGATTGTGTCCATTTGACCATTCGGAATAGGATGCAGTATCAGAAGTGTTTACACTAGTATCTTCTCTAGTACACTTTGTTCACTTCTTCAACTACGCCATTCATTTATGTAAGCTGTTCTTTCAAAAAATGCCACAGTCCATCTTGTCATGTGATTGTATTGGTTATGGAGTCGGTGTGAGACCATGTGTGAAAACGATGGTTCACCTATCACCAGCCAATCACACCTACTTGACAAGTGGGCTGAACATGTTGAGGAACAGTTCAGCTAGTCTCAACGAGAACATGTGGACGATGGGAGCCGAATGATCAATTGTCACATTCCAGACGGTCCTCCATCGGAAGCAGCAGTGACTCTGGAGCTTGAGTTATTGAAGCGTAACAACGCTCCTGGACCAGACCTTCCCCCTGATTCTGTTTTCAAGCACGATTAGGATAACTCGACACAGAACTGACAAAACTCCCCCAGACGAGTTGGGGAACCGAAGATTTACTTCGTGATCGGTGCTTGTCAACAGTACCCTTTTTACAAATAGGGCCCGAGGTCTATGTGACGACCATAATGCATCAGTCCAGTGTCTGTTGCGTCTAAGTTGCTCATTGACCTCGTTTTACGTCGACTCACTAAGCTCAGAGAAAGTCAGATACGTAAAGAGCAGGCGGGATTCCGGTCCGGTTGTGGATGCGTTGATCACCCTTCTAACTTGTGACGGATTCTGGAGCAGCGACATTCTTATAAACAGTAGACGGTCATAGTCTTTTTAGACCTAAAGACTGCTTTCGATTCCGTTGTTTAGAACATTCTCCCGGACTGCGTTCTTCTCAGGGGAGTTCCAGGGAAGTATGCGAATCCGTTGAGGTAATTGTGTGTCCACTCTGCAGGTAGAGTGATTGGTCATGGACAGCTACCTCGGACGTTCCTCACTTCTAGTGGTGCTCGTCAAGGGTCTCCCATCTCCCCTTTCCTATTCAATTATGTCATGGACGACAATCTGGAGAGTGCGCTTGTGGAATCCAGTAAGCTTGGTGTTGGGTTTCTTCTAGATATATCGCAGTCAATGGCGTACCTGTATCCATACCATTTCTAGTTCTTCCGCTTAGTCTTGTTTTAATAATTTTCAACCTTCTTAGTAACGTTTTCTTCTAGGATATTCCACGTCACTGTTGAGGTGAACGGCAGCCCGAGCCACAGTACCTTTTGGTCAGGCTCATGGCTGTTATGATGATGATGATGATCGACAAGTAGTGTGTGGATGATGTTATCTTGCTTAGCCCATCTGTCAAAGACATGCAGACTATGCTGGAAATGGTGAATGGCCGGGCTGTTTTGTATGGAATGCGGTTCGCTCCTCCAAAGTGCAAGGTGCTGCTTCAAGACTGGGGCAACTCCACTGCTGCTTTTTTCCTTGCAGATAGTCCGCTTGAGACTATGGACAGTTCCACATATTTGGATAGCACTATCTTGTCAGCTTGTAATAATGCTGATGACTTGTCATCGATGGTAGAAAATACATGAGTTGTCTTTGTCAACCTGCATCATCTGTCACATGCAAAAGACGTTCGGTTGTCGCTGTTTTGCTTTGTGGTTCGGAAACGTGGCCTGTCCGCGACGAAAATGCCAACAGACTTGCTGTTGTTTGGCCACGGACTCCGTATGCCATCTGATCGTTCGTCGTATCGGACATTATATTACTGGGATCATCAACAGTTGGGTGAAACTGCGTGGTGACCAGGCAGCAACGTGGTCACGAAATATGAAGGCCCTGCCTGCTCCACTGAGCAAAGTGAGTAGGTGTCGCCTGCCTGATTGGGGTCCTCGTGATCACTCAAATCAGTGGTTATAAACGGTATTCGAGACGTCAGTGTACAACAGTCAACGGCGTACCTGCATCCATTTCGTTTATAGTTCTTTCGCTCAGTCTTTTGTTAGTTTTTGGTCTTGGTAACATTCTTCTAGGGTTTTCCACGTCACTGTTGAAGTGAGTAGCGGCCCGAGCCACAGTACCTTCTGGTCAGACTCATAGCTGTTATGATTGTGATGATGCTAATTATAGACCAATCAGCCTCACTACAATACCTTGCAAGGTAATAGAGCGTTTGTTAAAATGCACTCTTCCTAAGCATTTCTTCCTGGAAGATCCTTATATTTTTCTCAGCATGGCTTCCTTTCTGACCAATAATTACATAGTCTGATAGGATAAAGACGGTGATCACGATTTCGCCAAAGCCTTCGACCGCGTTCCGTACAGTCTCTTGTACATAAACTGGGAGCTTATGGCATCCAAAAATTCTACGTTGGATCACCTCTTTCCGTGGTAACAGAACTTTAAGAGTGAAAACCGGATCGAACTTTTCCTTCCCCGGTTTCTGGTGGAGCCCCTCAAGGGCCCATGTTTAATCCACTGCTATTTCTGGTTTATATCAGTGACTATGGAATCGTCGCTCTGGTTACGCACTCAGTTGCTTGCCCCAAACGGAGAAATGAGAAGAGATGCGGGAACACCGTTTATTGGAAGGGCCAGACGAAATTAGATCACAGAGGCTCTAAATTTATAGGATGAAACGATTATCATAAATGGCCGACAGACATAGAGCGAATCAAATGAGATGGTCGTATATGGCAGTCAGGGAGTCAGAACAAATCACGCTAGAGGGGGCGTCAGAAAGCGACGCGAGTAAACACAGTCTAGATAGCGCAAAGGCGTTCGACTGCAGACCTGTTTGGCTGAATGGAACCATACCACCACCGATGATCATACCATCCGAGCTGGGCCGGCCGATCGATGTGACGTAGTGCGTCTTAGCTATTTCGTTAGGAGATGCGCCTCCTAACAATGACCTCGACCGTGTTTCCAACAACGTTGTCTTTTATGCTGACGACCTAAAGATTTAGAATGCTAGTGATCTCAGTGCATTGCACATTGATCTTGGTCAAATGACTGGGATTGCCCTTTAGCCGATAATAAATGTGCGTACATTTCACTCGGTGGAGCCTTTGAGAATGTATTTCCGATGAAAAGCGCATAAAATACAACAGATATCTTGACATCAGGTTGGAAAACCCTAAGCAAATGACTGTCCTCCAATTTACGATCACCAGATAGCTGTCAAAAAATGATTTGGAACTCGAGATGATAGAAATTTCTTTCCCTACATAGACAGACGATTCACTGAGTCTGTGTAAGACCACTGCGTGAGTATGCCAATCAGGTCCTCTGTGCCGACCTGAGTAAAGACATTCACCATTGGACATGTCCAGTGAGTAGTCTGCGACATTCATCCTACAGATCTCATCTTGAAATTCTTTATGCATAACCACGAATTTCGAAGACTTCGCGATGGCTTAGTCTCTAGATACTTCTTTGGCATATGACTCGTACAGCAACTTTCTTTTTATCTTAGTGGCTAACAACGGTCGTCGAAGTCTCAACAAGAAGCTCTACAAGCTCTAACCTGGGACCTTCCTAAGGCGACACTTCTTTTTGTACAAGGTTGTCAACTACCGGAATGACCTCCTCTGAAGTCGTTAGTTGCTGTTTTTGGGGACCATTTTGTTGTCAGATTACTACTTAAGACTTAAGATTCCCAATCTTATTCTATTAATCTTACCTGCTACAATTTCCAAAAGCGACGTCACTCCCTGTTTTAAGTGATTGCCTTCCAGGTTAACGGAAACCCGCTGGATATCAAAATAGACAAACTGATTTGGATCTTCATCCTCAAATCCGCGATCACATAGCGGAGTCCCTTGATCGAGCTAATAAGGCGTCCTGTCATAAACTGGTCGTCAGCCGCTAAGACAATGAACTTATCGACGAGGCTCATGACGTATAAAAGTGTTTAAAAACTATATCAACGGGAAGTTCCTGAAATTCAGGTGGATGGTTATCAGTCCCACTGGAACCCTTTGCTTTCTTCTGGAAACTAGAATCGCGGACTGTCCCCTCTCAGGAGATTTTTAGATCTTTGAGGCTAAAACTTTTGATTATTTAGTGACCTTTGGGGTAGCAAAACATTCGGACATGCTTGATGAACTTCCAGCGCATACTTTGATTTTCCGACGGTCAATTGAAAGTGGAGTCCTTACCCCACTTTTTAAAAGAGGACTGGACGGTAACTGCTAACCATCGTTCTGTTAGTTTGACCACTATTGTGACAAAGCTCCCCGAGAGGTTGATAATCTCATTTTGGACTCCTCAGACCTGTTTAACACATGTTTAGATGCCAACTCTCCTGATCCACGAATATCCTCACTACGGAGAAGGAATAAGCAAAAACACTGGGTTGGGATCACACCATGCATGTGGTTTAATTGTTAGGGTACTCCTAAAAATTTTGTGTATGAAACTACATTCCTTTGAACCAAGTGGGGGCACCTTATAGTGAACATCTGCCTTTCTGCGTGACTGGGAGCAATGTGCCCGTTTAGGAACGTGTTTTCCCCGATTTTCTGTGATTTACGGAGTGCCTCAGAGTTTGGTGGTGGATCATTCTCTCATCTTGCTTTACATCTGTGAAATTCCTGATGTCCCGTAACTGCCTTCGCAGCTTTTTGCCAGTGATCTCAAGATTTGACGAATGGCAGACAGTTCCGGAGGATCGGAGACCTTCCTGAGAGCTCTTAGCCGGCTTGGAATGTGATCAGCGGGATAATTGGTGCCAAAAATCTTGAAATATGCACAGTACTGTACGTTGGTTCAACGGCTGCTGCCACATCCACATATGCGCCAAGAGCTTCCATCATCATCATAGACAGCAATACATCAGTGGCTCACACTGATGCTTAACTGCCACACAACCACGAAGAAAAAAGCAAACCTTGTATGAGAAGAGAGAAGAAGAAAATAAAAGAAGGGGAGGGGACCTAACCCCTAAAAATAGCTACGTCTACATTCAAACATACAACATCGAGAGGCCTACACCTTGCAAACAAACAACCGAGCTGTAAGTGAAAGTAAGGCGTCATCAGCAAGACAGCTTCCTTGCGGCTTTCACGGTCCCGCGTCATCAAATGCACTCATTTCACAGACAGCTCGATCAAACAACGACAACATTTACGTCACTGAGCTCGGTTAATCGCCATCTCACCTATCGTCTCAAGCCAATGAATCTGTGAGTCGCGAGAGCTCCAACCCGGGAGACGAACCCGATCTACAGTGCCCAACCCCTTCGTGAACGCTTTCATTTGTCTACGCCAGGTCATCATCTGTCCACCTCGCACCTTACGCCAATCGGCCGCAGCGCCGGCAAACAGTGCTCGGTGTTGCAAACGGTTAGCTGGCATCCTTAGTACATGACTTAACCATCTACATATGTGCAAACGTAGTGACGGAACAAAAAAGCTCGTTCGACAATCAGTGCCGAAAACCCGCTTCTTAACCTCCTCGTTACTCACTCGTTGGTGGCACCCGATACGAGCAATTAAACGCAGATATCGGTGGTTAAACACCTGAAGACGGTTCAGGTCTTCTACCCAGAGTGGCCAGATTTCGCTGCCGTAAAGTAATACAGCCCTCACTATTGTCTGATATACGCCACCCTTAAGCTTCACAGAGATACCTTCCTGTCGCCATAAGTGCCTCAGATTAGTAAACACCGCCCTAGTCTTAAAAATACGCGCCTTTATTTCACTCCCTACACCTCCGCCGCCGATGTAGTCTCCCAGATACACCAACCGGTCAACAACCTCCATGACTTCATTATCTAACGTTAAACCTACGTAATCACATCAATCTTGCAGAAGCACTTCGCATTTCGAGGCTGCAAAGCGCATTCCGAAGTACTTCAATGAACGCGAAATGGTGTTCAGCGTTGCTTGTGTCGCTTGAAAGGTGTCAAACAGCAACACCTTATCGTCAGCATAATCAAGATCAGTCGGCCTTCCACCAGGTAGAAGGTCCACGCCGGCATCATTTGATCGACGCAGACAGTCCTCCATTATTTCGTCCATGACGAAATCGAACAAAAACGGTGAAAGTGGACACCCTTGACGTACGCCGCTCCTGGTGCTGAAACTGTCAGACAGCTCACCGTAAACCCTAACCTGAGCAGAAGTATGAGAGTAAAGCGACGAAAGTATGTTCACATACTTGGTCGGTACACCCCTGCGTTTAAGCGACTCTAAAAGTGTAGATCAATCCATCGAATCGAACGCACCTTTAAAGTCGAGAAATACGGCAATTGTTGACCGGCGGTATACATGACGTTGCTCTAAAATTTGACGAAGGGTAAAAATATGATGTATACATCCCACACCAGGGCGAAACTCTGCCTGTTCTTTCCTAATGTTCACCTCCCGAATTGTAGTGAGTCGACGAAGTATAATGAATGCCAGAACCCTTGAAATGACTGGGGTCAAACTAATTCCTCTATGGTTTTCGCAAGAGCTCCTGATACGTTTCTTGAATATAGGAACTATTATTCGGTGACTCCAGCACGGAGGGATGACCTCTGTCATCGACACAAGTTGAAACAGTTGAGTCAAGGCCTCCCCTAACACTTCTCCACCTTCTCTAAAAAGTGCCGGCACGAGGTCACCAGCAGCCTTACTACGATTGAGAGCCGAGATGCAGTTGCGGACCTCAGCCTCAGTGGGTGGTTCTAAATCTACCGACCAGGGCATTACATCAGAAGTTTGTGGAGGCAGCACGGTAGAAGCGGAAGGCCAGCTAAATTGACCCTCAACGTGTTCCACCCAACGTTCTAACCCTCTGGACTTATAGATTAGTGTGCCATCTGCCTCGCTAATGGCTTCACTAACACACAGTCGCCTGGGACCAGTAGCACGGATCACCTCAAAGAGTTAGCCGGTGTTCCTGAAGCAAAAGCGATTTCCATTTCCTTAACTTTTTCCAATAACCAAGCCTCACGATCAGCCTTCAGACTACGTTCCAGCTTCCTACGGATATCTCTTCTAGACTTATTATGTGAACTACCAGGAGGAACCTTCCGTCTGGCTTCTAACAACTCCAGAGGTTTCTCTGAGATTCAATGTTTGTTAAACTGTGTGCACATGCTACAGTACCTGCTTTCTGAATAGCCTGTGAGATCTGAGTCCAGCAGCTATTACGGTCTTCGAAGTGAATACCACTAAGGCAGCTTTCTAAGCTGTTTTGGTACTTATGCTTTACCAATGGCAAAGCCAATTTATCAACAGCCAGTCGTTGCTGTCGGTGGGGTCGTTGTCTAGCAAAAATAAGAACAAAAAGACAACATACTAATGCTTGATCTGATTCCAAGTACGTGCTCCAATAAGAACGCCAGTCTTGAATGGAAGCACGCCACCTGTAACTAACAGCTATGTGGTCTATCTGAGACCAGGCTTGATTCCGTGCTTCCTGTTGGGAATCAGCAGGTAGACCACAGTTTCATTTTTTCCAGCGAGCAATCAATGCCACTAGGCTGCCTGTAAAGGTTATTGTATGCTGTGGGTGGCTGATCAATCTTTCAGGATACCGACGGGTGATGTGTTCTGCAGGTTCCTTGAGGCGTTTGTGTGACCATGCTTTGAATGTTTCGTCCAGGTGAACCCGTTGTGCCCACTGCGCGATAAGGTAGCATCTGCATGTGTATTGCCACGCATCGTTGGAGAACCACTGTGGACAGCAAGAGAGATTTTGATTGGTCACATCTAGTTTTAACTCCTAAACTTATGTCATCAAGAGGAGAGATTATGCAGTTAAACATCCATCCTTGAGTGACCTGAGTCTCTCGTTTTACTTGCGCACGACCAAGTTAGACGCAGTCGAGAACATATGCGTACTTGAAGATGACATTTGAAGTAAGATCGTTGTTTTTGTCTCTGTTAGACTACCCATCATAATAGACATCCTGATTGTGTATCACCTGTCTAAACGGAAACCATACTGAGCAGAAGTAACAAGATACCTCGAGGTACTTTCTAATGAGTTCCTTTATTTTGCATCGTATGCTGATGAAGTTGATTGTCCGATTGCCAGCAGTGGCCATTTGTCTTTAAGATAGATTCCACGGCCTGTTGATGTTGACTGTCATCTCATGATCGTATTGTGCGACGCAGGCAACCAGATGGAGCTTATGAACACCATTTTTTTCAACTCAAAACAAGGGGTTACAGATTGTAAGAACTGATACATAAGCGTTCACATTGTTTGAATTACACATGGTATTCAATTATATTGAGGCATACCTTGAATCCGATTTTTTTTCGAAAGCCTGAAAAGATTTCCCTAGGTATTTGTCATTGGTGGAACAAGACGTAGTGGGATGTTAGTCACACTTTTACTATCTTCATTTGTGAACTCCAAACGTTGGACATTTAGGTAGCAACAAGAGTAGAAACATCCAACACTTGGGCTTTACTATAACGAAGGACTGTTATTAATTTCAAAGCAGACAGACTGTCTGAGTTCACGGTTTATGCACACACCAGGCTGGATGGAGGGTATTAGCTGGAATTTCCCCAGAGAACTCGGGCGATTTTGGATTTCGGTTGCGCGATAATACGTCAACTGAGCAGGCTGAGTCAATAACGTTACGTGTCTGCACGACGTATCTTGCAAAGGCTGGAGTAAGATTTCGGATCATTCTTTCTATTTCCATTACGTGTTACGTCCTTGTTCGCAATCACTTAGACAGATTCAGTCGTTCTTTGTCGTGGGCCTCGATATTGACTTCACCGTAACTCCAGATGAACTGATAGATTGTGTCAGACAGCATATTTTGGTAGGTTCAGCAAGCTTGAGCAAGCTTGGAAACAGTTCTAGTTGTGAGCGACAACTGAAAATCAGTTTCAAGGTATGTACCAATCAGGCAGGCTATAGTTTTCGACTTATGTCAGTTGTGCTATTGCCGCTCTTGACAGGTAGTTATCTGTATACATTTCAGTGTATCAAATGATATCTTTGAGCTTGTTGCAAAACAAGTGACGTGGGAAGCAGCCTTTCTTTTTATCTATGCGTTATAATACTCATAGCTTATGAATGACCACTCCGAACAACTCTCATATTCTACTGCGGATCGTGCGTTTGGAGCCTACGTCGGACCAACTACAGCTTCTTAGGCCTGCAACGGCTGTAGTAGTGAGCCGCTAACAATGTGGCAGGTGACGTTTGACACTTATATTCAGTTTATAACCTTCACAGAAACGCGGCTGATACTCGAGAATGATTACAGTGTGATCTGTATTCTTTTTACCATACTGACCTTCTCTTTGATTTTCATTAATCTTGCACACACGAGCAGGTAACTTGCCAAGTCTCCTAAAAGTCGCCCGACACTCTTATTTCATAGCCTAAGTTGCTCATGTAAGTCGTGCGTTTAAAAATACACATCATAATAGTAACAGCCATGAGCCTGACTAAAACGAACTGTGGCTCCGTCCGCCGCTCACCTCAACAGTGACGTGGAATATCCTGGAAGAAAACGTAACTAAGAAGGTTGAAAATCAAAAAAAGAAGACTAAGCGGAAGAACTAGAAATGGTGTGGATACAGGTACGTCATTGACTGCGACACATTGCCATCTCGGATAGCGTCTCTAACCAGAGGTTTGATTGATCACGGGGACTTCATCCAGGCAGGCGACACCTACCCACTTTGCTCAGTGAAGCAGTCAGGGTCTTCATATTTCGTGACCACGTTGTTGGTTGAC